>JAWQEG010001203.1:5000-25940 GCA_033782935.1 Petrolisthes cinctipes
AATCATTTCTCCTCCTTTATACGGCGCCATCTTCCTCAGTTCTGGAGATTTGACGCATCATAAGCAACTCAGTAAAGGATCTACATTTAGCCAGGAGGATATAGCAAAAGGTAGGATCAAATACAAGCTTCACCGAAAGAGTTATTCTGCCCTTCGTGACTCCTTCCAGTTTCAGGTGTCTAGCAATGGACGTTCCAGTGATTTTCATACGTTTAATATACGACACACGCCACCACCTGTAGACGCCAATATAGTCGTGGAACGTCTCGATGTTCAAGAAGGCACCAGCGAGAAAATAACCGACAAGTACCTCAACATTGAAGTGAAAAACATAAGGAATATTGTCTTCAACGTAACATCCCCTCCAAAACACGGACTCATCAACTTCATCGACGAGTCTTTGATCATACCACAGAGGATCAACACAACTTTCTTCACGTCCCAAGAGATCAAGTCTGGATCACTGGTATATCAACACGATGGCTCTGAAACTCCCAAGGATCGTTTTCACTTCGTCGCGTTGGCAGAGGACCCCGATGTTGACTTCCAGTACGTGGGTCTGATGCACTTCCGTATAATTATGATAAACGACAACAACCCCATCAGAGTCATGGAGAAGGTACTCAATGTCGTCACCAACAGCGAAAGACTTGTAACCTCCAGTGACCTCCTGTATATTGACCCGGATATTGACACGCCTCCAACGCAGATCCAATACACGAGGAGAAAAATACCCAATGGAGAGTTTTACAATGTCGAAGATACCACTAACCCAATATATCTTTTCACACAAGATGATATTGATCGTCGACGCATTATGTTTCACCATGAGGGACCGTCCTATGGGAAAGCCGTCATCTCAGTTACGGATGGTCAGTTGTCGTCTACAGGTGTGCTGGAGATCGTCGCCTCTGAGCCATTCATAGAGATCGTCAACAATAGTGGTATAATCGTGCCAAGGGGCCAACAAGCTCTGATATCCAACTATAACTTAAGTGTGGAGACCAACATGAATGCTTGGGGTCCAGCCATTCTCTTCCAGGTCACAACACAGCCTCGATATGGCCACTTGGAGAGACAGGGACGTCAAGGCAACGCAGACCAGTTCACGGAGGAGGACCTACAGACTGGCAGACTCACGTACATCAACAAGGGCGACCCCAGCTTCAAGGACGAGTTTCGCTTCCAGACTTTGATTGGAGAGACGACTACAGATGGAATATTTGAGATTAAGGTACAAAGTTCAAAGTAATATTAGTTCAAAGTAATATATATCTGTTATGGATTTTCCTCTGCTCTCGATTTTATACAAACTTAATCATAAATCTTACCTTAAAGCTTATGATACTTTTTTTTTTTTTTTTTTTTTTTTTTTTTAAGTTCTTTATTTACGTTTAGTACAAGCCCCAATACTTTTTTTTTTTTTTTTTTTTTTTTTTTTTTTTTTTTTTTTTTTTTTTTTTTTTTTTTTTTACAATCGCATTTATTTTAGTTTATCCTTACAAAGCTTCGAAGATATTATACTAGGACTAACGCCAGGTATTTTGTATTCACCATCAGCATAGCCATTATAATTATTAACCTCTAAAGATTGGAGACTCAGATTAATTCCCCCTGTGAGAATACCCGTCCCTTCCTGACTTTCATTTTTACCCATCCTATCCCTTTTTCTTCCATTTTTGCCTCTCCCTCTCCTTTCCTTCCTTCCATTCATTTTTACCCATCCTTTCCCTTCTTTTCCTTCCATTTTTGCCCCTCCCTCTCCTTTCCTTCCTTCCATTCATTTTTACCCATCCTTTCCCTTTTTTTCCTTCCATTTTTGCCTCTCCCTCTCCTTTCCTTTCCTTTCCTTTCCTTTCCTGACTTTCATATTTACCCATCCTATCCCTTTTTCTTCTTCCATTTTTGCCTCTCCCTCTCCTTTCCTTTCCTTTCCTTCCTTCCATTTTTACCCATCCTTTCCCTCCTTTCCTTCCATTTTTGCCTCTCCCTCTCCTTTCCTTTCCTTTCCTTTCCTTCCTTCCATTTTTACCCATCCTATCCCTTCCTTTTCTTCCATTTTTGCCTCTCCCTCTCCTTTCCTTTCCTTTCCTTCCTTCCATTTTTACCCATCCTTTCCCTTCTTTTCCTTCCATTTTTGCCTCTCCCTCTCCTTTCCTTTCCTTCCTTCCATTCATTTTTACCCATCCTATCCCTTTTTTTTCTTCCATTTTTGCCTCTCCCTCTCCTTTCCTTCCTTCCTTCCATTTTTACCCATCCTTTCCCTTCTTTTCCTTCCATTTTTGCCCCTCCCTCCCTCTCCCTCTCCTTTCCTTCCTTCCATTCATTTTTACCCATCCTTTCCCTTCTTTTCCTTCCATTTTTGCCCCTCCCTCCCTCTCCTTTCCTTTCCTTTCCTTTCCTTTAATTCCTTCCATTTTTACCCATCCTATCCCTTTTTCTTCTTCCATTTCTGCCTCTCCTTTCCTTCCTTCCTTCCATTCATTTTTACCCATCCTTTCCCTTCTTTTCCTTCCATTTTTGCCCCTCCCTCTCCTTTCCTTCCTTCCATTTTTACCCATCCTATCCCTTTTTCTTCTTCCATTTCTGCCTCTCCTTTCCTTCCTTCCTTCCATTCATTTTTACCCATCCTTTCCCTTCTTTTCCTTCCATTTTTGCCCCTCCCTCTCCTTTCCTTCCTTCCATTTTTACCCATCCTATCCCTTTTTCTTCTTCCATTTTTGCCTCTCCCTCTCCTTTCCTTTCCTTTCCTGACTTTCATTTTTACCCATCCTTTCCCTTCTTTTCCTTCCATTTTTGCCTCTCCCTCTCCTTTCCTTCCTTCCTTCCATTTTTACCCCTCCTTTCCCTTCTTTTCCTTCCATTTTTGCTTCTCCCTCTCCTTTCCTTTCCTTTCCTTTCCTTCCTTCCTTCCATTTTTACCCATCCCTCTCCTTTCCTTCCTTCCATTCATTTTTACCCATCCTTTCCCTTCTTTTCCTTCCATTTTTGCCTCTCCCTCTCCTTTCCTTCCTTCCTTCCATTTTTACCCATCCCTTTCCCCTTTCCTTTCCTTCCTTCCTTCCTTTTTTACCCATCCCTTCCCTCTCTTTTCCTCCCTTCCATTTTTACTCCTCCCCTTCCCTCCCTCCCTTCCTTCCAATTTAACCAATCCCCCTTCCTCCCTCCCTTCCTTCCTTCCATATTAACCCATCCCCTTCCTTTTCCCTTCTTTCCATTCATTTTTACTCCTCCCCCTTCTCCTTTCCTTTCATCTTTGCCCCTCCCCTTCCTTTCCTTCCATATTAACCCATCCCCCTCCCCTCCACTCCTCTCCCTTCTTTCAGGTATACCCCGAAAGCTACTGGGAACCTCTAGTAGTCCTCAACAACGCTACGGTACAGGTAGAAGAAGGCTCCAGAGTCACCATCGACCAGGCAGCTCTCAACATTATGCATCCCAACATAGCCCCTTCAGACATCACCTACATTATTGTCCAGCGACCTCAGAACGGCTTCCTACACATCGAACTGGGACAGACAGCACCTCCTTACTCCTCCTCCTCCTCAGCCTCGTCCCGTTCTGAGTTTGAGGACGAGGCTAGTCATCTCAAACAGGAGGTTAGTATAGGGGGTCGACTTTGATCACCTTCCAAAGTGTAGTTAGTTAGTTAGTTAGTTAAAATAATGCTGTCGTCGTTATCATCATTATCATTTATTGTTATCATTATCATTACTGACAATCTATCTAAGTACAGGTGTTTAAGTATTATTATTATTTTTATTATTATTATTATTATTATCATCGTTACTGACACTCTATCCAAGTACAGGTGTTTAAGTATTATTATTATTATTTATTTTATTATTATTATTATTATTATTATTATTATTATTATTATTATTATTATTATCGTTACTGACAATCTATCCAAGTACAGATGTTTGAGTATTATTATTATTATTATTATTATTATTATTATTATTATTATTATTATTATTATTATTATTATTACCAACTCGAATCCACTGTAATGTTTTTATCATCATATTTCCAACTCACACTATGACACACACATACACACATACACCACCTCTGTTTTGTGTAATAATAGGTGTACAGTATAGTTGTATTCGTGTGTGTGTGAGAGAGAGAGAGAGAGAGAGAGAGAGAGAGAGAGAGAGAGAGAGAGAGAGAGAGAGAGAGAGAGTGTGAGTGAGTGAGTGAGTGTGTGTATGAGAGAGAGAGTGTGTGTGTGTGTGCGTGTAAGTGTGTGTATGAGAGAGAGAGAGAGTGTGTGTGTGCGTGTAAGTGTGTGTATGAGAGAGAGAGAGAGAGAGAGAGAGAGAGAGAGAGATATAAAGAGAGAGTGTGTGTGTGTGTGTGTGTGTGTGTGTGTGTGTGTGTGTGTGTGTGTGTCCAGCGTAACTCTCCGTGTGCATTTACAACTTAATACACTGATTTCAAGTCCATTCAATCAGTGAGATGGAGGAGTTTAGAGTGGCGGCACTGTTTTGTCCCATCCCACTGACGACACAGAAGAGAGAGAGAGAGTCAGGGAGTGCCAGTGTGTGTGTGTGGGGGGGAGGAGGGGGGGAGAGTGCCAGTGTGTGTGTGTGTGGGGGGTGGAAGGGAGTGTCAGTGTGGGGAGGAGTGGGGGGGTAGTGCCAGTGTGTGAGGAGGGGGGAGGGGAGGGGAAGGGAGTGCCTGTGTGTATGTAGGGGGGGAGGAGGAGGGGAGTGCCAGTGTGTGTGTGGGGGGGGGGGAGTGCCAGTGTAAGAGGTGGAGGGGAAGGGAGTGCCAGTGTGTGTGTGGGAGGGAAGGGAGTGCCAGTGTAAGAGGGGAAGGGGGGGGAGGGCCAGTGTGTGGAGGTGGAGGGGAGTGCCAGTGTGTGTTAGTGTGGGTGAGGGAGTGCCAGTGTAAGAGGGGAAGGGGGGGGGAAGGGAGTGCCAGTGTGTATGTGAGGGGTAGAGGGGTATAGTGCCACATCCTACATACCACATCCTACACATACCACATCCTACACATACCACATCCTACACACACCACATCCTACACATACCACATCCTACACACACCACATCCTACACATACCACATCCTATACATACCACATCCTACACATACCACATCCTACACACACCACATCCTACACATACCACATCCTACACATACCACATCCTACACATACCACATCCTACACATACCACATCCTACACACACCACATCCTACACACACCACATCCTACACATACCACATCCTACACATACCACATCCTACACACCACATCCTATATACCACATCCTACACATACCACATCCTACACATACCACATCCTACACACACAAAATCCTACACATACCACATCCTACACACACCACATCCTACACATACCACATCCTACACATACCACATCCTACACATACCACATCCTACACATACCACATCCTACACACACCACATCCTACACACACCACATCCTACACATACCACATCCTACACATACCACATCCTACACATACCACATCCTACACATACCACATCCTACACATACCACATCCTACACATACCACATCCTACACACACCACATCCTACACATACCACATCCTACACACACCACATCCTACACATACCACATCCTACACACACACTGCTAAAAGAATCATCCCTTTCTGTTAGGTCAGTTGTGTATTCCATCCTGTCTAGATATGTTGATAAAAAAAATGGTTCACTATATCACTTTGACACTTTGAGGATTAAGATATTCTATGGATATATTTTACAGTACTTTTTAAAAATTCTTTATTCTGTTCATGTACGTGCAATTTTTCTTCTTCCTTGGTTTGGAATACACACATACATAAATATATCCCTCCCTCCAAGACTGTATTAATTAAGATATTCTATGGATATATTCTACAGTACTTTTTAAAACATTTCTTTCCTCTTTTCATGTACGTGTATTTTTTTATTTTCCTTGGTTTGAAATACATACATACATACATATATCCATCCCTCCAAGACTGTATTAATTAAGATATTCTATGGATATATTCTGCAGTACTTTTTAAACATTTCTTTCCTCTGTTCATGTACGTGCAATTTTTATTCTTCCTTGGTTTGGAATACACACACACACATATATCTATCCATCCCTCCCTCCAAGACTGACCCTGAGTATTGGTGTGGTCGCCAGGGGGCAGCACATCCCCACCTTTCCCTTTTTTTAACTCGGGGTACGGTCTCCATTTTCTACTAAAATATAAAACCCTGGCTGGTCTCTGCATGTGGGGGAAATATTCTGTTCTTTTTCGCCATGAGACTTGCTGCTGCCATTCTTTTTTTTTCTTTTTTTGTGCTTCTTCCATATTCATGATTTCGCTGACATGTGATATCCAAATTCCATATACATTTTTTTTTTTTTTTTTTTTTTTTTTGCTGTGAATTTTGGACTATACATCTTTTTTTTTTTTTTTTTTTTTTTTTTTTTTTTTTTTTTTTTGCTGTGAATTTTGGACATAGGGTTGTGTCTCTAAATTTTACACACACACACACACCATCACCACCATCATCATCACTACATTTCTCACCATCAAAATTTCTCTGACGTTTATGGGTCATATTGGCTTTGAAAATACAAATAAGTTTGCTAGTAAAAAAAAAAAAAAAAAAAAAAAAAAAAAAAAAAAAAAAACATAATGAAAGTAAATAAGAGTGAGATAAATCCAAACTTTTATCAAACGAAAAACCACACCTAATGAAAGTTTATAGGAGTGAGAGAAATTCAACCTTATATAAAACCAAAAACCACACGTAATGAAAGTAAATAAGAGTGAGAGAGATTCAAACTTATATCAAACCAAAACCACACCTAATGAAAGTTTACAAGAGTGAGAGAGATCCAAACTTATATCCAACCAATTTCACTTCAAAATGCCTAGACACTGCGTTGAAAAGAGTATAATTTGATAGTAAGTAGGAAAAGTGAAGTGGATAGAGAGAGAGACTGTAAGTTAGAGAGAGTGTTGTATGCATTCCTGAGGGGAGTAAGCATACATTTAGATAATTTAAAAGAGCAGTGTTGAAAATAGTAGTGATAGAATAGATATAGAGAACAGGTAGCTCACTCTTATGTTCACTACTTCTTTATATAATATCATCATTAGTTTCTTGATAAACTTACTAATATTGTTTTTCCTCCCTCTTCCCTCTCGTGTGTGTGGTGTGTGTGTGTTTTTTTTTCTTGTGTGTGTGTGTGTGTGTGTGTGTTTATGTATGTTTTTTTTCTTGTGTCTGTGTGTGTTTTTTGTGTGTGTGTATGTGTGTTATTTTTCATGTTTGTGTGTGTGTATTTTCATGTATGTGTGTTTATGTATATTTTTTTCCTATGTGTATGTGTGTATTTTCATGTTGTGTGTGTGTGTGTTTATGTATGTTTTTTTCCTATGTGTGTGTGTATATATATTTTTTTTTTCCAATGTGTGTGTGTATATATTTTTTTCCTGTGTGTGTGTGTGTGTATTTTCATGTGTGTGTGTGTGTTTATCTATGTTGTTTTTCATGTTTGTGTGTGTATATATATTTTTTCCTGTGTGTGTGTGTGTGTATGTGTGTGTGTGTGTGTGTGTGTGTGTGTGTGTGTGTGTGTGTGTGTGCAACAGGTAAGCGTATTCGACCAAGCCTTAATCAACGAGGGACGGGTGCAGTATATTGAGAGTGGCACCAACGTAACCAGTGATCACTTTATGTTTGATGTCACGAATGGCATCTCCAGTCTCTCTCGTCTCGTCTTCACAATACAGGTCAGTAAGGAGGGAGGGAGAAGAGGAGAGAGGGAGGGAGGAAGGGATGGAGGGAGGGATGGAGGGAAAAGAGGAGGGAGGGAGGGAAAAGAGGAGGGAAGGAGGGAAAAGAGGAGGGAGGGATGGAGGGAAGAGGGAAAAGGTTATGTCATTCAGGAGGGAGGGAGGAAGGGAAAAGAGGAGGGAAGGAGGGAGGGAAAAGAGGAGGGAAGGAGGGAGGGAAAAAAGTTAGGTCAGTCAGTCAGGAGGGAGGGAAAAGTGTTAAGTCAGGTCAGTCAGGTGGGAGGGAAAAGACTTATCCTATCATTACTGGGGTCAATCTTGGTATTTCTGGTATTTTCATTTAGCAACTCCTTTTTTCTTTTTTGATCCTGTCTTCATTATTACATATTATTATTATTATTAGTAGTAGTAGTAGTAGTAGTAGTAGTAGTAGTAGTGGTAGTAGTAGTAGTAGTACAGTAGTAGTAGTAGTAGTAGTAGTAGTAGTAGTAGTAGAATTTTTATTATTATTATTAATATTATTATTACTGTATTATTATTATTATTATTATTATGAGAATTAGTATTAGTATTATTATTAATATTATTATTATTATCATTATTATCAATACATATTATTTTTATTGATATCTGTTTGCACTAGGTAATCCCCAAGACCATCTACCTCTCAGTGGGCCTAGTGGAGGTGGAGGAGGGGTCGAGTTCCCCCATAACCCAGGAGGTGGTCACAGTACTCACAGAATACTACACTGACAAGATAGGACAGTACATAGTGGCAGAACAACCGTCAGCAGGTCATCTCCAGTTGTCTGCCAGGCCTGGGAGGAGAGTCGAGGCTTTTACTCACCAACAGCTGATTAGTGGACTCATATCGGTAAACTTATGCTATTGGGTTTGTATGTGTGTATGTGTATGTGTGTATGTATTTATGTCCCTGCGTGTATTAGATGTATGTATGTATGTGTGTATTTGTTTATGTATGTCCCTGTGTGTGTTAGATGTATGTATGTATGTGTGTATGTATGTCCCTGTGTGTGTTAGATGTATGTATGTATGTGTGTATGTATATGTATGTATGTATGTATTTATGTCCCTGTGTGTATAAGATGTATATATGTGTATGTATGTATTTATGTACCTGTGTGTAGGCTATGTGTATATGTCCCTGTGTGTATTACTGTAGATGTATGTATGTATGTGTGTGTATTAGATCTATGTATGTATGTATGTGTATGTATGTATTTATGTCCCTGTGTGTATTAAATCTATGTATGTATGTGTGTGTATATGTATGTATTTATGTCCCTGTGTGTATTAGATCTATGTATGTATGTATGTGTGTGTATGTATTTATGTCCCTGTGTGTATTAGATGTATGTATGCGTGTGTATATGTATGTATATAATGTCCCTGTGTGTATTAAATCTATGTATGTATGTGTATGTATGTATATATGTCCCTGTGTGTGTGTATGTGTGTCTCTGTGTGTATATTTAAGAGGAGATAATATTATGTCTCATTAAGGGGGTATAATTATAGTACATTATTTTGGGTTGGTAAATCTGGAGTAAATGATTCCTCCAAACTCTTCCACACAACAGGATACCATTTTTTTTTTTTTTTTTTTTTTTTTTTTTTTTTATGTGGGTCTGTTTCCTGGCATACTTTTTTTGGAGGAATCGAGGCACTCCAATCTATTAAAAGTGTGCTATCCCCTTTTAAAGTGTGTTTCTCTATCAATATTATTAAGATTATTGTGAGCATCTTTATAACTATCATCATTAACATTAATATCAACAACTTGTAATTTTTTTTTTTTTTTTTTTTTTTTTTTTATTGAGATCATCTTCACTACCACATCGTACGGTTGGTTACAGAATTTCTTACACAGGCTGTATGGAAAGTGAGGTTATTATTGTGGAAGTGCTGCAATGAATGGTCTACCAAGTGACTCTGTGATTAGCAAAACAACAACAAACCTAATAATAATGTTGTATTGCAGTTACATAGTCTTACATGTTGTATTGCAGTTACATAGTCTTACATTGCAAAACAACAAACCGAATAATAATAATAATGTTGTATTGCAGTTACATAGTCTTACATTACAAAACAACAAACCGAATAATAATAATAATAATGTTGTATTGCAGTTACACAGTCTTACATTACAAAACAACAAACCTAATAATAATAATAATGTTGTATTGCAGTTACATAGTCTTACATTATAAAACAACAAACCGAATAATAATAATAATAATGTTGTATTGCAGTTACACAGTCTTACATTACAAAACAACAAACCGAATAATAATAATAATGTTGTATTGCAGTTACATAGTCTTACATTTTCTATAAGTTGTCAACAATCGAAAACAACAGCGTGTGTATGAAGTCTTGTGGTCAATAGCAAAAACCATCATTACCATCTTTTTTCCACCATTATTTATCATCACCACCTTCACCTCCTTCACCACCTTCACCACCTTCATCACCTTCATCACCTTCACCACCTTCACCACATCCCCTTCACCACCTTCACCTCCTTCACCACCTTCATCACCTTCACCACCTTCACCACCCTCACCACCTTTATCTCCTTCACCACCTTTACCTCCTTCACCACCTTTACCTCCTTCATCACCTTCACCTCCTTCATCACCTTCACCTCCTTCACCTCCTTCACCACCTTCACCACCTTCACCACCTTCATCACCTTTACCACATCACCTTCACCTCCTTCACCACCTTCACCACCTTCATCACCTTCACCTCCTTCACCACCTTCATCACCTTCACCACCTTCACCACCTTCATCACCTTCACCACCTTCATCACCTTCACCTCCTTCACCACCCTCACCACCTTCATCACCTTCACCACCTTCACCACCTTCACCACCTTCATCACCTTCACCACCTTCACCACCTTCACCACCTTCATCACCTTCACCACCTTCACCACCTTCATCACCTTCACCACCTTCACCACCTTCACCACCTTCATCACCTTCACCTCCTTCACCACCCTCACCACCTTCATCACCTTCACCACCTTCACCACCTTCATCACCATCACCACCTTCATCACCTTCACCTCCTTCACCACCTTCACCACCTTCACCTCCTTCATCACCTTCACCACCTTCACCTCCTTTACCACCTTCACCTCCATCACCACCTTCACCACCTTCACCACCTTCACCTTCTCCTCCTTCACCTCCTTCACCTCCTTCATCGCCTCCGTCACCCCAGTATGTGCACGACGGGTCTGAGAGGCTGGAGGACGAGTTCAGCCTGGTAGCGGTGTCTGGGGTTCGTCAGAGTGCCCCTGCCCAGGTCATAGTGAGGGTACGAGGACTCAACGACGAGGCCCCCTTCGTTATCAACAACACGGGCATCATCTTGTGGGAAGGAAACACGGTCCAACTCACCTCAGCACACCTAGGTAAAGTATACACACACACACACACACACACACACACACACACACACACACACACACTCTACCTCTCCAGCCCTCACAAACCACAAGTTACACACACACACACACACACACACACACACACACACACACACACACACACACACACACACACACACAAACACACACACACACACACCTTCATGCAGTCTTTTGTTTTGTTTATTTTCTCTTTGGTACATCTCTTTAGTACTGTACATCTCTATAAAGTACACACACACACACACACACACACACACACACACACACACACACACACACACACACACACACACACGTCTATCACCCACCACTGTTTCCTCTCCCGACCCCTCATGTTCAATTATCCCAAAACAATGAGGTTTATGCCGAACAGTGTGGTGATTTCAGTATTCCATTAAGGTCCCTGTGATCGTGTATAAAAAATTGGAGGCTTCTGATTCACTCCTGACCATGCCACGAAACAAGCTCCTTCCATATAGGTGTGTGTGTTGTGTGTGTGTTGTGTGTTTCGTGGCAATATTTGAAGGACTCATTTTATCTTCAATTTTCTGACTACTAAATCACAGGGTCCCTTAAACTCACAATATCGACACTGGAAAATTATTGCTGATAACTTTATTGTGTAGTTGAGTTCACATTATCGTAATTGAAGTTTATTGCTGGTTGTATGAGGTGAAGAAACTATATTTATGCTTCATTATGTGTACGTGAGGAAGATAGATAGATAGATAGTGAGATAGAAAGAGTTAATAACACGTGATCTCTTGGTGCTGCTGAGAGAGAGAGAGAGAGAGAGAGAGAGAGAGAGAGAGAGAGAGAGAGAGAGAGAGAGAGAGAGAGAGAGAGAGAGAGAGAGAGAGTGTGTGTATGTGTGTGTTAGAGAGAGATAGAGAGAGGGGGTGTGTATGTGAGAAAGAGAGAGTGTATGTGTGTGTTAGAGAGAGAGAGAGAGAGAGAGAGAGAGAGAGAGAGAGAGAGAGAGAGAGAGAGAGAGAGAGAGAGAAAGTGTGAGTGCATGTGTGTGTGTGTGTGTGTGTGTGTGCGTGCGTGCGTGCGTGCATGCGTGTATCCCTAACATCGTGTTCCGTGACAGCTGTAATGGATCGAGACACATCCCCTGAGAACCTGACCATCTCTGTGGCCACACCAGACTCGGGCTTCCTGGCAATGTCCTCAAACCTCACCCACCCTGTCTCCTCCTTTACTCAGGCAGACATGGATGCTGGCAGGGTCTATTTTATCCACACAGGTTGGTACAATGGTTTCTTTGTCTATGTATGTATGTACAGTAGCTGGTAGTTTGTTATGCCTGTATGTACACTCGCAATCCAAAATTTGTATCCAGGTCTTGTTGAAGTTTTGAATCATTTGACATCCTAGTGAACCAATTACAACGCTTATCCTGTTTCATATTTGCTTGAGTTCGCATAAATACTCGACCAGGCTATTCAAAGCAAGCCTGGATACATATTTTGGATTGCGAGTGTACATTATATCAACTTGAATACCTCTACTTAGAAAATATTTCAGATAAATTCGTGAAGAGCACATCATATCAAACGAAACCTTTGGAATGAATTTTTATGTTTGTAGGTTTTTATGTTCTTCAGTCTACTCAAAGTATACCAAGGTGTTTACATTTTCAGGTGGACTGTCTGGGATGTTTAGGTGGGAGGCAAGTGACCACATACACGGTACAGGATCACACGTCTTCACAGTGACTGCCAAGGAACTCCACCTCTCCCTCAAGCAAAACCGTGAGCTCTTTGTCTTCCCCATGATGCAGCAACCACTCTCACCCTCTGTCCTCCTCAGCCTCACCAACGACAATGATCACCGACGCTCTATTCTCTATCTGGTGCGTCAACCACCTACACTGGGTCAGCTGCTCATAGAGGAGGCTGGAGGAGTGAGACTTCCAGTAGAGAACTTCACACAAGGCCATATCAATGAGTCTCGGATCATATTTGAACATACCAAGCCATTCTCGGAGCTTTCTGCGAGTGACATGTTTGTGTTTGATGTGGAAAGTCCATTTGCTGAACCAATAAGAGATCAAGAGTTTCACATTGAAGTGTCTGTGGCTAGTCCTCAGGGTGGTGGACTGGAGAGGTATCTTGGTTTGGCATCCTTAGTAGTGGCAGAAGGAGGACAAGCGACTGTTAGACAAGATAATCTCAACCTCTCTGCTGTTGTTGAGTTTATTGATGGGTATCCAGGTGCCAGCAGTACAGACCGACTCTCTCCCAGGCTGGTGACAACTGTTACAACTGTTCCTATTCATGGTACATTCACTCTCAGAAAAAGGAACTTAACAGAAGGTTTTACGTTTTCCGTGCGTGATGTAGAAAGGGGCCGGGTAAGGTATGAGCATGACCACAGTGACACCCTTAGTGATTCCTTAGGCTTTAAAGTGGCACTGGCTGGCAATGGCTCCTCCCCTGATATCTTGCTCTTCAATGGTTCTCTTAATGTAAGTGTAACACCAGTTAACGACCAACCTTTCACTCTGGTAACGGCAGCTCCTGTGTTAAAGGTGGTACATCGCCAGAATGCAGTCATTACCAACCAGAGTCTGCTCACCACTGACCCTGACAATCTACCCAGTGAAATTACTTATGAACTTATGAGTGCTCCTGACCACGGACGCCTTCTCTTAGCAGAAAATTTTAGCGTGGCTGTGCAGTCCTTTTCTCAAGAAGATGTGAATGCTGGTCGAGTGTTGTATGCCCACGATGGCACCAATGGTTCAGCTAGATTCTATTTCAAAGTGTCAGATGGTCGTCACAATCCCAAATACACTGTGTTTACAATTGAGGTAGAACCCCTGAGTTTGAGTTTGGTGAACCACACTGTTATACCTCTCCGTCAGACCACTACTGTTACTTACCTCTCTCCTCAGAATCTTGCTGCAGAAACAAATGGTAACTATAATCATATATTCTATAATGTAACCAGAATTCCAAAATTTGGACGTTTGTATATGAATGATCAAGTTGTGCATACATTTGGTCAAGTGAATATAGATAAAGGGGAGGTTCTTTACATGCAAACTGAATTACGTGAACCTGCCGATAACTTCCAAGTGGATATATGGACGTGGGAAGCCTCAGTGCGGAATGTAGAAGTGAGAGTGGTGGTGACTCCCCTGGTGGAGTCCAAGCCTCTCACTGCATCAGTAGGTACAAGGACAAGACTCACACTGAACCACCTTGATGCTTCACACTTGGCCTCCACCACTGGCAGCAACCCAATTTATGAGGTCAAGAAGCGACCCCGCTTTGGCAAAATAAAAAAGATTACTCGACGTGTACGAAGATCAGGACGGTCACACGAAGTCAAAGAATTTACCCATGAGGAAATAAGAGCAGGTGTCATATACTATGTGGCAAGAAACCTCAATGTTAAAAAAGATGAACCCCTGCATGATGCCTTTCACTATGTGTTAAAAGTTCCTGCACCTGGAGTACAGCCTGCTGAAGGTACACTGCGCCTCACATTGGTTGAAGCTAATGCTGATATTGACAAGGGGGCTGAACCTCCCAGACATTTGAAGCCTGATTTGCCTCCTTCAGTTCATCTTGGACCAGAAGTAACCAACCGGGATTCAGCGGGAGCAGGTGTCTTCTTTGGTATACCTGAGGATTACTTGGTGGTGGTGGCAGCTGCTGTGGTTGCCTTAGTGGCCATTATTGCTATTATTGTGGTGGCCCGCTGTGCTACCAGACGTCGTCATACAGATAAAAGAAGTGATGTAGGCATGGAGGTTGAAGTGGCCTCATTACCCCCACCTCTACCCTCGGATTCCAGGCCAAACTCCTTCATGACAGATGACATGTCAGAACTAGAGTGTCGAGGATCTGACCTTCCATCCTCACCCAGGCCTGGACGTCACCTCCTGCACCACCATCATCACAACGGAGGAAGTACTGGCCTGGGGTTGGCCGCCCACCTCACTGATTCTGAGGCGTCTTGGCCCCATGATGTATCACGGGAAGTGTCTCCAGCAGTGCCTCAGTGCAAGGTATAGTCTTTCCCTTCCTTATTACTTCAACACCACTGTTTACTTTGAGTTATACCAATTAAGGTTATTTTAAGTATTTATTAGAAGTCTGAAGAATTTAGTTTTTAATACTATTATAACCCTGGCTTTCCTAATTTTGTCTTCTATTGTCAAAAAATCTTTAGACTATGAACTCTCAAGTTATGTTTTGTTTCATATATAAATCATTTTTTCTTCCTTATTTCTCTCCCACTCCCCTGATTGTGCAGGTGACGCCTCTGTGCTCGGACACAGCTCCCCACGAGCCTCCCTACGACCCCCACCTGGCTGGCTACCCCTACGGCATAGACACCCAGCAGGCAGAGGAGTGGGGGCTATATGAGAAGCACCAGCCCAGAACCACCAACCCAATGCTCAGAAAAAACCAGTACTGGGTATAGAATCGGCTGAGGTGGGCGGCAGCACCACCACCACCATCATCACCACCACCTCCACCCCCACCAACACCACTTCTGACATTTGCAATAACACCTTCACTATCACCACCACCACAGCCTTCCACAGCAGTGAAATTACCGCCACTACCACCACCCCTCTTATCACCGCTGCCACCACCACCAGCACCAGCACCACCACCGCCACCACCACCGCCACCACCACCGTCACCATCCCCGCCTCCATTTACAGCTCCTCTCCCCGACATAGTACAGAGCACGTTTCGTTGACCAGGTATCGGGTTTGAAGTGGTTGGAAGTTGTGCCAGATTCTGAATGTAGTCGAGTGAGTTTCTCAGTTTATATTTATTGATTGTGGTTTTCTTTAGAGTTACAAACTGACTTTATCCATTAATTAATATCCCACCGATGATATATTTAGCCATGATGAGGAACTTCAGTTTTCTCACCCGACCTTAGTGTTTCTTTGGTTCTTATACAGTAGGTAGTGTGTGTGTAACTATGTAGGCATAAAATGAAGCAAATAGTTTTTTATTTATTGAAACTATGTCTTAAGAATGTTATAAGTTGAGTGTGACCAAGAAGATACAAATGAAAAAACTGATTCAAAGATACACTCCACAGAATTGGATCCTATATTACCAGTTAAACATATACAGAATGATCTCAACAGACTTATTTTTTCCAGTCTGTTTTTCTGATCTATTGTACATTGCTGTACTGTACTGTACACTGATGGTTTACCTGGGATGCCAATATCAATAGATGTATAAGTTTGTTGTTGATAATAGAAAAACTTGGTTCTGTGTTATTGTAGGTTAAACTGCCTTACTAAAGAAAGACTTTCATTCAGCAAAATTGTACCTCATTAGATGAAAATTGCAAAGTCAAAATGTGTGTTAATGGAGGTATGAATGTTCTTATAATGCACATACTAAATACAGTACCATACATTATTATATTCATACAGTATATCACTACTATAGGAACTGTATGAGAGAAGACCAAGGTGTGTGTTAAGGTCCTTGGGAAATGAACACGAGTGGACTCCAGAGCATTGATCAACACACACACTGTTGCAGAAACATCACCAACAGACTTCACTTTTTGAACTCGCAATAGGCTGAACTCTGCAGCTGCTTGAGAGAACATAAAATAGAATACATAAGAGCAGAGTTGGTAAGGTCAGCAGTTTCAGTGTTTGGTAATACTGTAGCAATACTGTAGTAGTAACAGCAGTAGCAGTCTAATAGAAGTTGTAGAAGTACAAATTCAGTGCAGTAAACCCTTGATAAGTCTGTATATTATAAGTTTAATTTTTGTATAAATAGGCAAGGCAAGTAAAATTATATTGAAAATTTCGAGACCCACTTCAGTCAAGAATTTATTATAAATCTGCACAGTTTTCTTTAATTGAAACAATAAAAATTGCTCTGAATACATTTTCAGAGCTCATATGCTTTGAAAATAGAATAATTTTCTTCACTTTAAAGATGTTATAATTTATAGCACATGCTTCCCAGATTTCATTGGGGCCGAGTATGGATACAAAAGAATATGGACAAAAATGGTATCAGAGACCACAACAGCAATCAGCGGTGGAAACCAAGGTACAGTCACAGCACATAATCCTTGACCAGACTTCCCCTTACACTCTGATGAAGGACTATTATGTGCCACGACTGTACAATGTAACTCGACAACATTAGAGCCACTATTGTACAGACTTAATCAAGGTGTAGTAGTAATAGTAGTAATATTATAAAGGTAATGTTAACAGTAGTAATAATAGTAGTAGTATTAGCCTGGTAGTAATGGTAACAGTAGCATCATCAGCCAGTTAGAGTAGCTGTATGTACAATTTTAGAAGTACTGTAATAATCAAGCCAAACATTTTTTTTTTCTTGTTATACCCTGAAGTCATATGCTTTGCTCAGGATTCCAGCCGAGCTCTTAAGGGGGTGCGGGAGTAGGGGGACAGGCCTATGGGGGGGGTTTGGGGGGTGCGGGAGTAGGGGGACAGGCTTGGGGGTGGGTAGAAAGCCTGTCCCCTATTCCCGCACCCCGCTAACCCACCCACCCTAAGCCTGTCCCGCACCCCCCAAAACCCCCCCAAGCCTGTCCCCCTACTCCCGCAACCCCCTAAAAAACTCCCCCCCCGAGCCTGTCCCCTACTCCCGCACCCCCCTAAACCCCCCCCCCAAGCCTGTCCCCTACTCCCGCACCCTCCTAAACCCCCCCCCAAGCCTGTCCCCTACTCCTGCACCCCCCCAAACCCCCCCCCAAGCCTGTCCCCTACTCCCGCACCCTCCTAAACCCCCCCCCCCCAAGCCTGTCCCCTATTCCCGCACCCCCCTAAACCCCCCCCCCCCAAGCCTGTCCCCCTATTCCCGCACCCCTTTAACTAACTTCTGGTCTATTTTACGTCTATCATGGAAGGTGTGAATAAAGGTCAACAAAGACTTGTGATGTTTGTAAACTGTAGACTACTGTACTCACTTCTTCAAAATGTGTCGGGGAAACAGATGATTTTTACTGAAGTTCTCTGATTCTTGTCACATCTTAATTGGAGAATCAGTAGCCTTTAGTTTTGTGACATAATCATAGTCCTTTTTAAGTGTATATGCATTAATTAAGCTGCTCTGACTTCCTATGTGTGTGACTTCCGGACAAGGAGAGCAAATAAAATGATCCGAGGCAAAATTCCACTACCCAATGCTATGTTATGATTAAATATATAATGAATGTGTGCACAAAGTTGTAAATATAAATGATATTTTCTTATGGTACACCTATCTGTTAAGGACAAGCTTATGCCTTGTTGTAAGAAAGAATATAGTGTGTGCTGGACTGACTAAGTGTGTTATCATATATATATATATACTGTATAAATAGTCCATTTCTCTCGGTTCCTTTCGTAAGCCCTTTCGTTTTTTTTTTTTCTGATATAATGATGGTACTTCTTCTATATAGTGCAGGAAAGTTATGTAAAGAATTGTGACGAAATTATTATTATTACCTCTGTTTATAACTTCCAATACTATTAATCATGCAACAACTGAATAGAACTCTGTGTCAATTTATCGTATAGTAAATGGTGACTTATATGTATGCAAATAGATGCACTATATATGTATAAGCATTATAAAACAAGGTGCCTACAGATTTTATTACTGGATAAGTACTGTAAAGTTAATGAGGAATAATAAGTTTACTTTTAAAGCTTAGCTAAGTACAGTAACTTGGCAGAGCTGACAAGTAAAGGTAGAGGGTTTTTCTTACCTCACAAAAATTGCACCAGTTCCTTCATCTCATTACTTAGCTTAGGGAAGTGTAATGCAATCCAAAACTAATTTCACCAGACAGACACTGACGCAGTTGGTGAAGGCAATGGCATGCAATATTATTTATTATCAGCTGTATTGGAATCGGTGCATTTTTGTCATGTAATAAAAATGCACTCTAGTTACCTGGTCTCCCATCCCTGTCCCACCACACAGACAGAAAAAAGGCTATATATATTTTTTGTGGTTCACTGGGCCATATGCAAGAACGTTTGTGGTGCATACGATGGTGTTGTACCGGTACGATGGCTCCATAGACAAACAACCGAGCCGTCGTATAGTACCACACCATCATATACACCACGGATGTTCTTGAATATGGCCACAAAGTTCAACCCTAGCTTCTACTTTCCAATATCTCATGGCATTGTGATGATTTTGTACAAGTTTATCTGTAACGATCCTTATAAATAGCAATCATGAATACAAAGCTATTTATTGATCATGTACAGATAGATGTATAAGTAGAGTATAATGTCATGAGTTTATGTAGGGTAGGAATAGGGAGGACCGAACTTTTGTAGGCAATTGTACAGTAGACTACACATACCCACACTTCCAGCCCGGGAGAGTCAGCACAGTCAAACTTCTCTTTCTGTGAGGTATGAAACTAAAGAAAATATTAACTTAGGGCCCCTAATGCAATATTGGTGAAGCCAGGTTAAAAGATCAAAGGTAGAGAGAGAGAGAGAGAGAGAGAGAGAGAGAGAGAGAGAGAGAGAGAGAGAGAGAGAGAGAGATCATGACATTCGGCACATAATTGTCCAGTCTAAGAGAGAGAGAGAGAGAGAGAGAGAGAGATTATGACATTCGGGCACATAATTGGTCCAGTCTAAGAGAGAGAGAGAGAGAGAGAGAGAGAGAGAGAGAGAGAGAGAGAGAGAGAGAGAGAGAGAGAGATATGCTTTTTATTTTTACTGTTAATATTCAGAGTAAAACATTAAATTAATTGGTGTTTCTGTAATCATGAAGAAATTCTGTACTGTACTGTTGGGTTGGAATATGCTCCTACCTGACACTATTTATTTTCTTTACTTAATTAATATTTATGCCTTTTTTCTTTATTCTTGTTCAACCTAATAGCCTGGCTTAACCTTTGGCCTAGTTAATAAAGTAAAAGAGAGAGAGAGAGAGAGAGAAGAGAGAGTTGACATGAGAGAGAGAGGGTTGACATGGGAGGGAGAGAGAGAGAGAGAGAGTTGACATGAGAGAGAGAGAGAGAGAGAGAGAGAGAGAGAGAGAGAGAGAGAGAGAGAGAGAGAGAGTTGACATAGGAGAGAGAGAGAGAGAGAGAGAGTTGACATGGGAGAGAGAGAGAGAGTTGACATGGGAGAGAGAGAGAGAGAGAAAAAAAAAAAAAAAGAGAGAGAGAGAGTTGACTGTCCTAGGTAGAAGTGTTGGCTGCTGTAATACCGTATGTTAATTATATTTTATTTATATTTTTTTGTGAGGGGGGGGGGGGCAGGAAATTTATCAGTGAATTACAGGTAACCAATTCCGACAAAAAGTCAACAAACCACCTCAATAAACAGGTAATCTAAAAAGGTGATTTATTTTCTCGGCTCAGTTTGAAGGAATCTATTACCTCTAATTCACCGCCCCTCTGCCAGACCCCATAATAATAAATTTAGGGGGGTGCAGCTTCGGGGGGGGGGGGAATAAGGGGACAGGCTTGGGAGGGTGCTGGAATAGGGGGACAGGCTTGGGGGGGGTTAGGGGTGTGTGGGAATAGGGGGACAGGCTTTGGGGGGGGTAGTTAGGGTTGTGTGGGAATAGGGGGACAGGCTTGGGGGGGGGGGGGGGTTAGGGGTGTGTGGGAATAGAGGGACAGGCTTGGGGAGGGGGGGGGTAGAAAGCTGTCCCCTATTCCTGCAACCCCCTAACC
>JAWQEG010001204.1:0-165000 GCA_033782935.1 Petrolisthes cinctipes
TATAGTGAAGTACTCCTTTTATATTTTGCACATTAATAAAATTTAAATAGAAGTTATGGATCAAAATAATTTCTATAGTCCTATTTCATGATCAATCTAGTTTTGTTTTTGTTTTTCTGCTATGAATGTCCTTGTTGGGATAAAATTATGTATATATTCTGTATGGGTCGTTGTGTCTATCTAATACTCCATATATATATATATTTGGATTTTGTGGTACCTGTGGTATTTCTTCATTTATCTTCATAGTTCTTTGTATTTCTCTCTATGTATTATTGTTTATGTTATCTCTCTCTCTCTCTCTCTCTCTCTCTCTCTCTCTCTCTCTCTCATCTCTCTCTCTCTCTCTCTCTCTCTCTCTCTCTCTCTCTCTCTCTCTCTCCTCTCTCCTCTCTCTCTCCTCTCTCTCTCTCTCTCTCTCCTCTCTCTCACTATTCTAGTGCTCCCCTTCCTCCCTGCTATTTCTCTCCTGTGTCCCTCTCTATATAATTCCCTACCTCTCCCTTCCCCTTACTTAGCCTTCTCTCCCTTCCGATTCTCCTTCCTTGTTCTGTTCTCCCTCTCTCATTATCCTTTCTTCCTTCTCTGTCCCTATACTTCCTCCTTCCCCATACTTCTCTCCTTCCTTCTCTGATGTCATTCCTCACTTCTCTCCTTCCTTCCTTCCCTTCTCTGCTATCATTCCTCACTTCTCTCCTTCCTTTCTTCCTTCTCTGTCCTTCCCCATTTCTCTCCTTTCTTCCTTTTCTCTCCTTCCCCACTTCTCTCCTTCCTTTCTTCCTTCTCTGCTGTCCTTCCCCACTTCTCTCCTTCCTTCTCTGTCTTTCCCTGCTTCCCTCCCTTTCTCCTTCCACCCTTCCTCCCTCCTTCCTTGTCCTTTACTTCCCTCCTTCCCTCCCTTCTCCCTACCTCCCTCCCTTGTCCTTTACTTCCCTGCCTCCCTTCTCCCTTCCTCCCTCCCTTCTCCTTTACTTCCCCTGCCTGCCTGCCTGCCTACGTGTGCTTGGTGAGGTGTGCTTTATAGACAGTGTGTGTGTCCCCCCGGAAGACCGTACCACTCAGCCCCTCCTTCCTTCTGCTCAGTCCCCTTTACCTCACTCTCTTTTCACTCCCTCCCACTCATGCTTCCTCTCTCTCTCTCTCTCTCTCTCTCTCTCTCTCTCTCTCTCTCTCTCTCTCTCTGCTTTTTATCATTATCGAACTTTCAACTTAATTTACCTTTCACTCTTTCCCCTACGTTCACAGTTGCTCTCTCTCTCTCTCTCTCTCTCTCTCTCTCTCTCTCTCTCTCTCTCTCTCTCTCTCTCTCTCTCTCTCTCTCTCTCTCTCTCTCTCTCTCTCTCTCTCTCTCTATCTCTCTCTCTCTCTCTCTCTCTCTCTCTCTCTCTCTCTTATCATTATCACACTCTCTTTATTTCACTTTCACTCGATCCCTCCCACTCTGTTATTGCTTGTGTGTGTTGTGTTTGACTAATGCATATGTGTTACTGCGTGTGTGTGTGTGTGTGTGTTGTGTTTGACTAATGCATGTGTGTGTGTTTGTGTTAATGCGTGTGTGTGTGTGTTATGTGTGACTAATGAATGTGTGTGTGTGTTGTGTTAATGCGTGTGTGTGACTAATGCATGTGTGTGTGTTCGTGTGTTACTAATGTGTATGTGTTGTTTGTATTTTGACAGGACACAGCTGGACAGGAGAGGTACCGTACCATCACCACAGCCTACTACAGGGGGAGCCATGGGTTTTATTCTTATGTACGACATCACCAACGAGGAATCATTCAACAGCGTACAGGACTGGTGAGTTAAAACATACAGTAAAATAGGGTTGAGGGTTAATTAAAGGGATAACCTAGTACACTTTTGGTACATTGGAGTGCCTTGATTTCTCCAAAGTATGCAAAGGAAACAGGACCAAAATGTGGCAATATAATGCAATATAGCACAGAGCAGGGCAGGGCAGGGCAGGGCAGACTAGGATGGACTAAGGCAGGGTAGGTTTGGGTAGGATAGTATTGTACAGTAAGACAGGAATGTGGGTAAGTCAAGGTATAGTATTTTGATAGGATATGGAAGGCTAGGTTAGGATATCTTGTATAGGCCTAGTCCCACCTTGTTTTATATGCAAGAACATCCATAGCATTGATGATAAGGGTGTGATACCTGTACAATAGCTCTGTTGTTTTGTAAAAGGAACCATTACACAGGTACCATGCCATCATATGCACCATAGATGTTCTTGAATACAGTCTCTTATTCCACATGTAACTTACACTTTCCACACACAGGTGTACGCAGATCAAGACATATTCATGGGACAATGCTCAGGTGATCCTCGTGGGCAACAAATGTGACATGGAGGACGAGCGCGTCATCTCATATGAACGTGGCAAGCAGCTCGCCGACCAACTGGGACTTGAGTTCTACGAAACCTCTGCCAAGGAGAATATTAATGTCAAGGTTAGCTCTTAGTAACTCTTAGGGGGAGATTCCCTTGTTGGTGAATTAGAAGGTCTCTAATTCCTGTATAGTGTGCCATGAAACAACAGATCCCTCTCTGAATAACATTATGATAATCTGTTTCCTGGCAGAGTTAGTAAGAATCACAGAACCTTCCAATTACCCAATCACAGAATCTCCCCATAACTCCTGTATACACCTTGGTTGATTAATGTCAGTGATTTATTCACCTGTAAACTGTAACTGTGGTGTTTTTGTTGAAGTTCCTCAAACTATCTGGCCAAGCAGCCCTGAGCTCCTGAGGAAGGCTGGGGTTGTTGTTGTTGAAGTTCCTCAAGCTATCTAGCCAAGCAGCTCTGAGCTCCTGAGGAAGGCTGGGGTTGTTGTTGTTGAAGTTCCTCAAGCTATCTGGCCAAGCAGCTCTGAGCTCCTGAGGAAGGCTGTGGTGTTTTGAGCTACTCTTACCATGGGCTATTATCCATGAAATTTTGACTCTTAAGAATATTACTACAAACATTTCAGCTACAGTACTTAGACATTGCATCAAGCATATATTCCCATAAAGCTTCTGATAGACTCCCTCTCATTCCCTTGTACTAATGCACCAAAGAATATTCCTGGATATGAACAGCAGCTTTGTTTTACTCCATAGAGGGAAGGGTTGTGAGTTAGAGAAAAGCGAGGTACTGTAATATTCAATTGTGTCTCAACTTGCAGTCACATTATTATGAAGTGGTTGTACAGAAATTCACTGTCAGTTATGTATTTATTATTGTTATATCTTCCCATCATCATCATCATCGTCAATTCCCCATTTCCACAGTGATAAATTATAATTATATGCTCATTACAGTATTATTGATTTTTCACTCCATATTTGCATGTTCAGTACAGTAAGATTTTTATGATATATGATGATAATTCCTGTATTGATTGGAAATCAACTACAGTTACTGTACAATATAATTTTTGCTTAACATGCAAAATTGGCCTAAATGAGTAATTCAAATGAATAAGAGAAACTTTCATTTTTTGCAAGTTTGATCAAGACGAGCCTCCAGCCAAATGCTTTCGTCTAATAAACCACCAAGCAGCTATTTGTGTTATGTATTTTATGGCAAAATCAAATACTAAAGCATTGTGTTATGTTTCAGGCTGTGTTTGAACGACTTGTGGACATTATCTGTGACAAAATGTCTGAAAGCCTTGATACAGACCCCAACCTGGTCAATGCCAACAAGGGTGGAACACGGCTCTCAGAGACAGCACAGCCACAGAATGGTTCCTGCCAGTGCTAACACCCAGGGACCTTCCTCACCCTGCCATTCCTTCCCTCCATACTCCTTACTCTGGTACTCCTTTCAACCTTCTCTCCCTCCCTCCATCCCTTATTCTGGTCCCCCTTACTCTGGCCCCTCCATCCCCCTTACTCTAGCACTTCTTCTCTCAACTCTCTCTCCCTCCCTCACCCAGGCATGCTATTCTTTTCCTAACTTGTTCTCCTCACCTTACACTTCCCTGCTACCTAACCTAACCTAACCTAGTTGCTTCACCCTTTCATTTGCTCCCACTTTTGTCCTCTCACCCCTTCCTTACCTCCTTCACCTTCTTTCTTCCAAATCTCCCAACCTCTTGATACTCACACCCTTACCCTTTACCCCTTCCTTACCTCCATCACCCCTATACAGATCCTTCAGCTTAACCTACTGTACCTCTTCCCTGACAGTTATTCTTCACCCTCCATCCCTACTATTCTTCTTCCCTCTCCTCTATCCTCTCCCATTATCACTTGCAAATCCCTCCTCACCTTCAACTCACTCACTCAAACCTCAACCAATACTAACTAGGATGTCCAAGTAACATATTTGTTTACTTCAGGGAAATAGATCCACCCATGTATAACTTACTAACTGTCTGTCTCTCATCATGCCCACCCCTTCCCTGCTACGGCTCATTCCCTGCCCTCATTTCAGACCCTCTTTTATTCCTTGTTTCATTTACCATAAGATTCTTGATTATATTTCTTGTCCTGTACTCTAATACTCCTCTGCTCTAACTCAGCCTTTATTCCTCTACCATAGTCTGCTTCATAACCTCTTCCCTGTTCCATACTATTCACAATATACACCCTACACTTTCTACCTCCCCTCATCCTACACCCTCCATTAGCCATTCATTCATTTCCTTCACCCTACACCTCCCACCTCCCTCACCCTAGCCTTGCACCAACCCTTCACCACTTTCTACCTCCCTCACCCTATACCTTCCACCAACTCTTCACACTCTACCTTTCCTCATGCTACACCAACCCTTCACTTCCTCCCCCTACACCTTCCACCAACCCCTTCACCCTATACACCCACCTGTATCTTAAGAGGCATATGCACCTCTTACATAAACACACCAACACATACATTTACTGCCTCTATATACATACCACTATTGTCCTCAAACTGTTTACACACCTATACAGTATATCTGACCACTACCTTATACAGTTTTGGAATGGGAGATTCATGTGAAGTATGCAGTCAATAACATATTTTATTTTCATTTCTCAACACTAAGACATTAAGCCCACACACGTAACAGAGATGATGATAAAGAAATAATGATATATGAATACACATAACTGTTGTAATATATAACCAACTGTGCATTCTAGTGAGGTTCGAACGTGGTTTAGCACAATTATTAGTGGTTGCAGCAGCAGAGGGCTGTTAGGTAGGTAAAAGTTAATGTACAGAACAGAGGCTGGCCGCACATTGCTATTTTTAAAGGTTGACCTCTCAGTGAATGAACTTTTAAGAGCTGTAAATAATCATAAGATAACCTGTTTTCCTTTCCCCTCTTCAAGTTTTGCCTCATACTGATCTGAGGATGAAGACAACAGTGATGTTGTTTATGGACAGTTAAAATAATAATAATATACAGTACATAGGTTGGTGCAGCATAACATATTGGGTGTTGTGAGCAGATCTCTCTAGTAATTAAAACACCTTCAGTACTAAAATAATTAATATTCTCTGTGATGCCGCACATTCCACACTTGTGTGAGAAAGGGACATGTAAGAGAGAAGTCATGAGTTCAGCAATAACAATGACTGATACAATGGCTCTATACAAGTTCAGTCTTTAGGGCCATTGTATCAGTCATTGTCATAGATGATTCCAAGAGTTTCTTGCATCCAACCCAAACGTATGCCTCTAGTCTACCATTGAATGTCTTGTTTTGGAGAAGCAGGAAAAAAAAGAGTTACAGTATAGTAGTTGCTTTGTCTGTTCTAGCAGGTTATACAGTACATTATAGTTCTTACCGTCACTTCTCTCTCTGGTTCTGTATACATTTTTCATCATTAATATTTTTCTTGGTTGAATGAGAGTGAAAATAGAACTGATCTGCACAATATGGGGTTTTTGAACACTTGCCAGTCGACGGATATAGAACAAAGCATACAATATCAAAGTTTTCATCACAGAGACATAATAATAATACAACATTGTTTATATATATTATAAGTTGTATATGTAAATGGCCTTTCAGAGCAACTCCTCGTCTTTCTGGAGTCTGCAAATCGACAGATCACTCATAACTATCACCTAAAAAAGTAAATATGATGATAATAGTGGCTCTTATTTGTAATTATTGAATGTAAATATTATTCAGTAAACCTTCCTATTTCCTGTGTTGGATATGCAGCCATGTTTGAAGTCACACACCATCACTCAATATGGCTTCACTCAGCCATCGGTGTTGATTTGTTTTGTAGTGCTGTATGTCACGAGGTGTTTGTTATGGAACACAAAGTTTTAAGAGAACAACATAAAGTACTTCATAACAAGATGTGAACTATTCCTGGTTACAATTTGCTGCATTATAGAGGTTCGTGACCTGCATTTTGTATAAGTTTCAGGCAGTGGACAACGAAAACATTGAATTTAAACACACCACCAACAGATGAATATACAGTCACAGTCACTATATAAATACCCGTGTTTCTTTACCACCTAAATCTTGTTTGCAATAAGGCACAATCACCTTCCCATCCTTACTCTCTCTCTCTCTGAACACATCCTATATCCTCTATTCCTTTCCCTCCTAACACAGCAAGTTGCAACTACTCTTCCCATTTCCTATGATCTCTTACCCTTTATTCCCCACCTGCTCTTTATCCCCATTTTAACTAACTATCTAGCCATACATGCAGAGGTGAAGCCGGTGCACAGAGTCAAGGAGAGTGAAGAATGACAATGTATGACCATGACTGTACATCCCTGAGTTGAACCATTAATTGAAATCTGAAGGTGTGAGACTATAAACATGGCTGTATGATGTTGATAGCAAATCTGCCTCCCAACTTAGCCCTTTTGTAGACCAAGGGCTTCCAGTGTGTGCAGGAATGTAGGTGATGCGGCCGGGCCTAGCGCAACACATACATAGATACATAAATGGATAGTTTTTTTCTCTTCAACTGAACGGGTGTACGTGACATGTTAGCGTATTGGATGCTGTCAACTCCTCCAAACTGTGTTGTAGGGGAATGGATAATACAGTAACCTCAGTGTAGGTGTTCATTTCTGTGGCACATTTGTAGGAACAGCAGCTTCCAATATGCTGATGATATCTGGCACCCGTAACTCCCGAGGAAACACAGGCTGGTATTGTTAAACTACTTCTTCAAGGAAAAGTTCTCTTTGTCACTAAATTCGCATTGCAAATTAATAGGAATTGAGCAACAAAGAGAACTTTTCAATGAAGAGTAAGTTTAATCATATCAGCCACAGAGTCCTCGGTAATGTCTTGGTGTATCAATAAATTGTGGGTACTCTTTATCAAATGTAGCTTATCATGACATATTCTCCTCCTTCCCACAATAAATTTAAAAGTGAAGGGATATATTACCTGATATTCTACACAAGGATTTTATTAGGTAGCCAGTGACCATCATATACTAATGCTGTAGGTATGTACAGTAACATGAGAATGGAGCTATAACATAACAACATAACGTGCAAAGTCAACAGGCTTTTGAGTTAATTTACAAAGAGTTTATAAAGTATAATTACCTGTACAGCTTTATGGGAATAGAAGTTACTCTTCTCCATCTTGATAAAATGCAAGTTGATATCTGATATTGCAACAGAAGAGAAATACAAGTACAATCTGTTGTATACTAGGATGGTTACTGGCTGACCATGAAGTGTGTTGTATTGTTCCATCATTATACACTTCACACATACATGGTTCTCCTCTTGTCAAGTTGTGATAATGACTCGCTCTTCACTTTTTCCCAAAGTATGATGCTTTCGTGACTACCGTTATTGTCAGGTAATAATAGTTGGCTAGGTCTTGTTTGCAATATGTATTTCTCAAAGTTACCTCTGCATTTCTATGACAAACTGTAGTGAGCCATAGTGAATCAATTCTGAGCAGGATGTGATTGATCACTCCAGAGAAAATTTGCTGTGTTTGGCCTTGGCCAATGGGAGGAGTCCTAGTACAGTACAGTATCTACTATGCGATGTGATTGGCTGCGATATAGTTAGCATTATAACTGTTTTCAGGGAAGACTGAGTGTTCTTCCCTCAGACACAAACCAAGTACTTCTCTAAGTCCACTTGATATGTTACCTAAACTTCACTAATGGAGAAATAAAGAGAAATTTTCATAAAAATAATGTCAGCCTTCTTTAGCAAACTGCCTAATTTAGTAGTAAATCACAAGTACGAGAAGTGTTGATGTACCTTGTGTGTGTAACTGTGTCCCCCCTCCCCCTGGTCGCAGCAAGTGGTCCCTGGCATTTGTGGTTTCCAGTCTTTTAGCAGACAAGATGTGTATATTTGGAAAAGTTTTATTATTAAATGTCTGCACTAGTACTGTATAGTATTTATAGACAGTATTTATTTTTCCTTACTGTTGAATTACTCTTGAATTATTATAGTTTATCTTTGCATGACACCATGCAAACTCAATATTTTACTAGTATATTTGTTATATAAGTTTAGGGTATCATTAAATAATAATAATAATTTAGATTAAACACTGTATATGTATATTAGAAGTCAGAAATACTTTAGTTCTCAATCATTCATTTATTGCACCAATATCTTGCCACATACTCAAGTTCAGTCATAAATGCACAATAATTTTTCTTTTGTCTTTAATATTTCCATGGCAATCAGTCTGGACATTTTTTCTTTCCTTTTGTGTTGAATTAACCTCATTCATTTCCTCCACCTGCCATGCCCAGTGCTGCAACCAGCATTGTAACTTGTGTGTGAGAAGTTGTGTGTGTACATGTGGTTGTGTGTACATTGCCACTCCATGGTTATATGTACCTCCACAGACACATGTACACACATCCATAAAAGCATTGTACTGACGTTAGTTGAGTTGTGAATGGTCTACTTGTGTGATTTCTCTTGTGGCTGCGTTCCACAGATAGTCAAAGAATTATATACATATACTATACACAGAATATAGAGTGGGTGGCTTTGCACATACCAAGAGACTTTGGCTCACATGAAGCCATGTACATTATGGTTTCCAGTTTTGTGTCAAGGTTTTCTTAGTATGTGCTGATCTGAGTGTTATTGTCAGTATGACCAATAAATATGACAAAATAGTAAAGGTGGCAATTTTCCTCTCTATTGTTGGTTTGTCAGCTGAGGAGATTGTTCCTTATGAAGCAAATTGTAGTGGGGTCAAGATTGCAGATGAACTTAGCCAGTGAAAACTCTCTATATACTATACAATACAATACACTTTTCAGTGGCCAGTGAGGAGCTTCTAGACATTGTACACTTCTTATTGATCAGTGAAAATTATTAAAAGTTTATATATAAGATACAAGACACTTCTCACTGGCCAATGAGAGCTTTGTATACAAGATACACTTCTTAACGGCCAATGAGACCCCTCTATATAACACACAATACTTTTCCAGGCCAATGAGAATAGTCTATACATAACACAGTTACCACTGTACTGAGTTAATTAAGCTGCTCATGGAGAGAGACACAGGGAGAGGAGTGTGTGGACACCCCACGTTTAGCCCTAGCACTAGATTTTGTAAATACAGTATGTCTGGAGTTTAAAAAATATATATAAATATTGTTCGTGGAGGTGGATGTTTTGGTTGTGACATCAGCTGTAAGTCCCTTTTCCAAATGCAGTTTCAGCTGATACCGACTTTAATAAAACAATGGTTAAAAAGTTTTAGTACAGTTAGTCCAAATTTTGGCTTGTTCATCAGGCTTCTATTTCCCATAAAACAACCATTCAGTCAGTGAAACTTGCACCAAGATATCTCACAAAAATGATGACAGTTCATACCACAAAACATGCATATTGTACTACTGTTCATTCCATAAATGTAAGTGCAAGACACGAATTTCGAACATTACACCTTTACCTTGAAAACCTCAAAATATACAGTATGAACAGCTGGTCTCAAAATTTAAGCATATAGAAGTTATTATCCATTATAGCTGTATGTAGGTTGTATTGGTATTTTATCTGTTTGTATTGTAAAAGAATAGGAATTGAATGATGAAGTGAACTTTTCATTTAAGAAGTTTAATAATACTACCGCCAGATCAGTTACTACTGTACTACTAAGTGAGTGAGGGTCGATCACTCAGGTGGCACTGCAGCCTAAGGGAAGGGCGGCTCCAGCTGATGTCGTTGGTGAATGTAGCGTCTCTTGAGTGTAGCGGGTTTCTGGGTGTTGGCGTAGCGATGAACCACAATAGGAGTGAACCCTCGTTGTTAGTTCTTGTGGAATATGTGAAAATGAGAAAAAAAATACAAAAAAGTCATCGCAGTTTTAACAAGGCAGGCTTCATCATCAATAAAGACTATGTTGCGAAGCCAGTCTTTTTATGAACCTACCATTTACCTCACTTGGCTTACTTTGAGACTTGTTATTTTCTCATTGGTCAAATGCTTTATTATTTATTACCCTTAATTGTTACTCGTTTTATATGTAGCCTACAGTAGTTGATAAAAATTGGTATATCAAATTAGTCCCCATAAAACTGAATAATGTATAAGGTGGTCCCAAAGTCTTTTCACCCCCTACCATACACTTGCAATTGGACGAGCCATTGGTAGGGGTAACAAGACTTTCGGACCACCCTATTTTTACCCAATGCAATATAAATGACAAGTGAATTAATTAATGGGGACCTTCTTTCCTTCCACTACCATCTATGCTTGCCTTCATGCCAAAAATACCTCTGGTTCTGATGCTAGTTCCCTTTGTAATAAAAAAAAAAAAAAAAAAAAACAGGGACTGGGGCTTGAAGTCATATGCAAGAATAATTATGGACAAGATAATAATTAGTGTGCTGTATAGATAAGATGGTTCCACAAACACAACATACAGTACCAGTATACTGTACTATATTGTGATTGTATCAAATCATCATTAATTAACAGTTTAGGGTTCCTTATAATATTATGGCCTGGTATTGTACAGTATGGAATTTCAATTAATCTTTAAGGTATGGTGTAACCGTGGTGTACAATACCAGGGAATTTTTGTGAAATTCATGAAGTTTGTGGGAAATTCTATGGAATCTACAATTAGCCAGACAAATAACTGTAAAATTCTCCATAAATAAGAGAACTTGAAAAATAGTGTGGAAATATATAATTAGATAATGTTAAATCAGTCAGTTTTAAATATTTTGAACCATATCATACAGAGTGTGGGTAAGCTGGGAGTCGGATGGATCATGGCCACAGAGATCATGGCTTGTTGGTCCATTTCAAATTAACTCACGCGTTCAGCACCTGTTGGGTTTATTGGCACTCGGCAGGGATCCTGTGGGATTGGGAAGGGAAGAGACAAGGAGACGTCACACGACTTACGTAGCGCGGCAGTTGTGCACTTGCACTAGTAACTAATTAATTAAGTACAATGCACTAAGTGCAGTACTACTCCAGCAAGCTCTGTTGCTGTCGGTTACCGTGGTCTGCAAGCAGTGCAAGACTCACCTAGTAACTCACCTGATAGGGCCACTGATCACAAGCGATCCAAGGATCAAGCAGCCCAGTTGGATAAAATGACACGCCAGTCAAGATTGACGTTTGATTAACATGGCATAAGTATTACAGAACTGACTGGTTGAGTGTGTTGAACATGAAATAGTTGGGTAATATAGCAATAGTAAATATTTATTATACTACAAGGCAGTTTATGGCAGGAATAGATTATCATGGAGGGCATGAGCTAGTTTTGATTTAAATTTAGGGATAGTTGGGGCATTTACTACATCATGGGGGAGGGAGTTTCAGTGCTGAATGACTCTATGTGAAAAGAATCGTCTTCGTGCCTCTGTTTCTGCTCTAGGAACAAAAATTTTGAAGTTATGGCCTCTTGTCCCAAGCTGTGGTGACATAGTGAATAAATCCAAGGGTTTGATGGGTGATAAATCATGGAAAATTTTATAACATAATATTAAGTCAGATCTAAGGAGTCTGCCTCTTATGGAAAATAAGTTTAAGTTTGATAGCCTTTCTGGGTATGACAAATGTGAAAAATCTGTAATTTGCTTCGTCCAGCGACGCTGGATGGATTCAAGTAATGATAATAAGTCACCCAGAAACCCTGTGTTCCAAACTGGAGAAGCAAAGTCAATCAGTGGCCTAATATCAGAAATTAACAATAATTTCATAAAGGTTGGAGTGCGGCACACAGTTGACTTCAGTAGGTTGGTAGCAACACCGGACAGTATCAGTGCCAGTAGGACCATGGAGGTATAATATACCTCCATGAGTAGGAACTACTTTGGCTAGTTTATTGTCTTTATCTGCTGGTGGTAGTCAAGATGACTGATAAAAGTACAAGGAAATAAAGTCAGAGGTACCGTTCATCATGGGAAAATTACCAACGTTTTAAAGGTAATTAATTAAGACAAGATTTTCCAGTCTGTTAAAAGGTACCTTGTTAAAAATAGTTGCAGAGCAAATACGATCATGTAATCCTTCTTTATATGTTTCTTTTGACAATATCCATTAATTGATCACCCGCTAGGATAATTTTCGCAAGTGGGCCTACGTTCTAGTAGGCCTAGACAAGGATACAGCCTCCAATATATATATATAAGTTATAGTCCTTGTGGAAAAATAAACTGCATGGGAATCTTTTTATTAAGTAATTGCTTTTCTTTAGTAAGGACAAATATATTAATACATTACCCATGTACATTATAAAGAAACAATAAAATTTGGCTATATTTTTTTTGTGGGAATTTTTGTGGGATCTTCATTTCAATCTGTGGAAATCTGTGGGGAAAAAATCCTTAATCTGTGGGAATTTGGTTCTACAAAAGTGGCAAGTTGGCAACACTGAACAACAATAACAATCAAAAGAGTAAACACACACCTCATCATTCATTATCAATAGTAAGTACTGTAATGTATTTGTATATGACACATCCTCTATATCACAGAAGATGTAGGATGCTGGGTTACTTCAGGGTCTGGATTCTGGAAGGGTTATGTATTTTGTAGAGAGGTAATTAATTAAATATTCCATATTTTGTAGAGTAAATATTGAAAAAATTACCGTTATTGCTTACGGTTTTTCTACCTTCATTACCCACTTAGACCATTCTAAGATTATTTTCGGTAAATATTGAAAGAATGACCGTTATTGCGTACAGTTTTTCTACCTTCATTACCCACTAATTTAGACCATTCTAGACTATTTTCTTCTATGGCATTTCCTCCGCAAATACTCCATTTCTAAATATTCAAATGGGGCATTTTAAAATTAGTCTGACCTTACCTGACCTTACCTAACCTAACCTAGACCGCATCAGACTACCGGGACCTAACCTGGATAGACTACCGGGACCTAACCTGGGCAAACTACCGGGAAATAACCGTGGTAAAGTACAGTAAATGACCGGGGCAAAATACTGGGACCTAGTCGGATCTGGCAACACTGCTACAAAACGGTAATTCTTTCAATAAATACCTTTTGGGGGGAGGTAATTAATTAAATATATCATATTTTGTAGAGAGATAATTAAACATATCATATTTTGTAGAGAGATAATTAAGTACGTTAGATATACCGTATTTTGTAGAGAGGTAATCAATAGCTCAGACTCAATTAGCAGCAGAGGACTCAAAACAGTGTTATATATTTCTCAGGGTTGTTGATATGTGAGACTGGCTGGCTTACTGTGTCTACTCTTCAAGACTACTACGGCACACATACACACACACATACACATCCTTACAAGACAACAGCGGCACACACACACACACACATCCTTACCCTGTCTCTCTCTCTCAGCCTCGTGTATCCTGAACTAAACTAACTTAAATGGCCTTCAATATAACCTTAGCTATATGACCTCACTCTTGTGGCACCTAATTTCAATCAATATAACTTAATGTATCTTAACCCTCTGACTTGAACCTTAATTCCCTGCAAATATAACCTAAGCCATATGACCTCACTCTTGCTACACCTAATATCAATCAATCAATTAATAAAACGTAATGTATCTTAACCCTCTGACTTGAACCCTAATACCCTGAAAATTCCCACTGTTTCTTATCTTAACTTGGCCTAACAATATTAATCTAGGTCCCCAATCCTTTTCTAATCCTAACCATTTAACTAATTTCCTAAGTCAACCTCCCCCTGACCTTCCTTGTCATTGGTGACTTTACAATCCACCATCACCATGCCAACCGTAGGTGCCTTGACCTTTATATTCATTGGTGTGATCCTGTTTGCTATGGTGTTGTTTGTGACGTGTTTCAAGCGGCAGGTGGGACGCATTAAGGAACGCTCCCGACGCGACCCACACGTACCAGGATCAGAGGCTAAAAAGGTCAGTATGGAGAAAAGACAGTGTTTTTACTCCATTTTATAATGTACAGTGCATAATATTATATATACAGTATAAGGTATATATATAACCACTTTATGTTACTAACATTGTTATATACACACTTCGTTCAGTGTACTTTCTCTACATCCTCTCTACCCATTACATTACTAACATCTGCCTTCCCTCAGACACTGCGTCGTGAGATAGAACGTCGTCTGACTCGTGTGGCAGAGGTCTGCTATGAAGCCAGGTTGGTGTCAGGTGAAGGAGACAACACAGCTCCCACACCACCTTACTTCTACCGTATGAAGGCTCTTGACAATATGAAATATCTTGGTAAGTTCTCTTAATCTTACAGATAATTAAGCTTCCTATACAGTAACTATATTTTTCATGGTTGTATGGCAGTGATATGGAATGTTTCAATAGATAACAACTCAGTTTTACTTTTAAAGAATTGCAAATACTGTACATCATTGGATTAATAGCTGTATAATATTACAAATGTTAACTGTATAATGCATTACATTGACCTATACAGAACAAGAACTGTGTAGACTGGAGGGTGTGAACAGGAGGGGAGGCCATGAGAGCATTCGAGCCTTCCTGGTGAATCTAACTGGACCAGGAGGTGTGCTGGTTGGAGTGGAACAGCGGGTGATCCATGAACTTTGTGACTATTATGACCACGCTCGCTTCCATCCACACAGGTTCACCCCGGGTCACTTCACTCCATATCACACCCTTCTTGTCAGAGTTCTTCACTGGTGGGTCCTTCTCTGTCCAGCTTCACTTTAATGTTATATTATAATATGTATACCTTACCTTAATGTTACATAGCAAATAAATTAATTGTAAAGAAATAAAAAAGCATACAATATTTTAAATTTTTTGTCACTGTAACTGTACAGTACAGTACTATACATCAGTGTGGAAGACAAACTATTATCTGGTGGGGAGTTTATTACCGGTAGTTAAAAAAAGTTAGATATATGTGGTGTACATTTGGATAGTATGTATGACATGGTTGTGGTGTGGTAGTGATGTGATATTGTTGGGAATTATCTAAGTTATAGGTAGTGCTTCTATTTTAGCTCCTATTCTCTTCATTAACTCTGTGGCCCACAAAAGTGGGCTTTATACTATCAATCAATCCTCTTATTTGGGAAATAATAATAAGCTGATGGTCTCTTGTATGTTGTTTTCAGTATAAAGGTAACCTACTTCAACACTTAGGTGTACTTTTGCGTTACATTGTATGATTATATTCTCCACTCCCAACTGAAAAGATAGATACATTACTCCTTAGATAATTATCTCAGTTGACCTCAGATATTGGCTCAGCCAAAGCTATCTTTGTATTATTTCTTCAGCACTTAAGATTATGTTACTTAGATTGTATGGTTTTATCAGCAGATCCCAACTGAAGAGATAGATACAGCTTAGATACCTCAGTTAACCTCAGATATTGACCCAGCCAAGCTATCTTTGTGTTTATCTCTGCTCAGCGGGCGTGTGGGTGACAAATGTGGTGGTCGCAGTGTGGGAAGCGGTGGTGGTGGTGGCAAGGCTCCCAGTGACCACGACTCTGCTATTGATGAACCAGACCCACTCAGCCTGGATGATGACTCATTAGTGGTGACCGAGGCAGCCCTCACACTCCTACACCGACCCACTCCAGCACTATCTTCAGACCACAACTTTGAGACCCCAGTGTGAGAAGAAAGAAGCCAGGGATGGAGATATGACACTGATTTTCCCCCTCACTATTCAGACAACAACTTTGAGATCCCAATGTGAAAAGAAAAATGTTAGTGATGGAGATTTATTGTCACCAATCAAATCCATCCATCTCTAGATGGCATCTTTGAGACCCTGCCTTCAGGTTATTGGAGAAGGATGGTGGCCATTACTTATTAGAATGTTGCCACTTAAGGCCATGAAGTTAAGCTGGGTCATTGACAACAGTTCATTGTAGTTAGCCCTATATTTTCCACGAGTTTTCTGTAAAGTAACCAGATCATCTGGTTATGAAGCCAGAGCAACGGGCAGCCCAATGATCCTTCTTGACTACGGCCCTGAATCTTGAACCTCTGGCTGTTGAATGGGAGGCAAGATTGTTATCATTGTATAACCAATCAGGTGTTTGTTGTAAATATGAGAGGGTAGAGGGATGTCATAGTTCTAATCCCAGTTGAATATACAGTATGCCAAATGTACTGTATTTGACATGACCATTGGGGTTACAGTGGTACAGATATAGGCTCGCCTTTTTTCTACTTATACTGTAATATATTCCTTCCCTTCCTATAGAACTTACCCTCTTGATATCTATTCCCCTTTGTCACTCCCTCTTCCCCATCTAGTCATATTTTGTGTCATCATTAATACCCCCAATTCCCTTTGTTAAAGGGGTGGGGGTATACAGTATTTGTTTTACATGTGTGTGTTTAGAGCTTGGCCCTAGCTTATCATATGCCAAACATTATTTTGAATAATAAATATATACATATAATCTCACTTAGTTTATTATCACGGACCAAGAAGCACAGTACAGTCCTTTATTTGTTAACCTTCATGTACCATATAACCCCATTAAGAACAGGAGACATAAGGTTGTGCTACTGTAGTCAAGGAGGGCAATCAACTCATTCTTAGTAGTAACAGGACATGAATTATAAAACTTCCTTACCACATCCAAGAGCTTCAAACCAATGCAGGTTGCACAGCTCGGATTAAGTTAAGTACTTCAACACACCACATGGGAGAATATGGTACTACTTAAATGTAAGAAAAAGATAATAAATTACCTGCCCCTCTTCACACTGACTATCTCTATATATTAAAATGGTGCTTTCTTATTAATGGAGATTAAGAGTGTAGGAAACTGAAATGTCAAAATAAAGAAGTGTTACTTGTGTCAACCTTACATATTGAAAGACTTGTTGAACTATTGGAAAATGTTGCATAGGCCTGAGCATGTCTTGAGTTAGTGGCTCCATGAACAATTGTGAGGACACCATCAAGGATGTTTCAGAAAAGAAAATGTCTTTACTTTTGACAGTTGAAATGATAATCACTTAATGACCTGAAACTATCCAGAGATAAAGCATGTATTTTATTCCATCTTGTCATAATTATATACAAAAGTGTAAAAAAGATATTGTCAGTATTATAAAGGATGTACAGTCTCTGCCTAGAGTAAGTTCCCACTCGCTACCCAGCCAACCCCAACATGTGGCACCATCGCAACCATGGATACGAGGGATGAAGCAGGGCAAGAGTCGTCAACCTGAGTGGAACCAGCGAAACACTGTCTTCCCTCCACCTTCTTGCTGGCTCCAGTAACTTGATTTGACTCAGGTTGATGAGTCTAGCCCTGATTCACCCCTTATATCCATGGTAGCGATGGTGCCACATGTCAGGGTTGGCTGGGAGTGGGTGGATACTTACTCCAGGCCCAGACTGTACATACCTGTGTTAGAAGAAATTTCAATCCAGTGAAATTTCAGATTTGAAAAATGGAAAAGAACAGTAAGTGTTTAAGAAAAAGACCAACATTTTTATGTTTCCTGGAAAAGGACAATGAATACAGTTTTGAAATTTCTGAATAAGTTACAGAATACTAAAGAAATCTAAATAATAACCTAATTATGAGTCTAGGATGATAAAAGTATCTCTAGAAGCAAGAAGACACGTTTCCAAAAACAATGGTTGAACATTTTCAAAAGATGCAAGAGATCATAATTAGCAAACAGTTAGTATTTAAGGTTTCAGGGAACAGAAGCGGATGACAGAATATTATTAATAGGAATACAGAAAAGAGTCTGATTTTATACAGTAAAGTAATCCTTGAACATTATAAGAAGTACTGTACAAGGAAAGTGGAGATACAGGTACAAGTAGTATTAGAGGTAGCAAAATTCATTAACAATATGAAGACTAGATTATCCATTAATCAACTGGGAGAAACATCATTTTGCATCAATGGTTTCCATTAGCAAGGTTAGACGTTTGACAAGTCTCTTCCATTCTACTCCATCTCTGGCCTTCCCTGTTTAAATGGTGCTAAGGACTAGTGGTCATCAGCTTTGAATTCATCATTTAAAATGGAGCAAAAAGCTTTTTTGACACAAACAAGGAAATTCTAGGAACTGATAAAGGTATCAGCTTAAAAAAATTGGCTTTGGCATTGGTAGAGACAGAATAGTGAATGAGCCAGTCATACACTGGGTACAGAGACAGGAATGCAGGGCCATATTCCTTGTCAAACCAAGAGGACTTGGATATTGGCACTGAGGCTTGCATAATAACACCCTGAACTCATTCTTGATCACTCCACCCAATGGTTACAGTACGTTTGGGAGCTTTCAACTCCCATCTCAAATGACTCAGAATGTGGGTGAGTGTGGGAGCAATCAAGAGTTGGGTGGTGGTGGACAAGTGATAGAAGAGAAGCCTGGGATGGAGACGAAACCCTGTTGGTACGTGTCAAGGTCTTCAGCAGTGTTGAGTTTGAGGGTGGCCAGCTTCTCTGAGTCCTCCGGGTGCCAGCCACCGAAAGTACAGGAAGTGTCATTGTAGGCGTCCCAGTAGTGGCAACGTGGAGTGACACGCAGTGATGGTATAAACTCCATCGCATTAACACGCTCACAGTGAGCCAGCATGAGCACAATACCTAGCCAGGGAAAGAACCGTCTCACTATATCATACAGTACTATGTAGGGTATATTGTACATTCTCTTAGTACTGGCTCACAGATATCACTAACTTGTACATTACACAATACTTTCAAGTACTGTAGTTTCTGATATATAGTTTTTACCCATAAAGTATTTATGACACAACAATGACAGTATCATAAAACCTTTCATTATCAGTGCCACTAGCATTTTGTATGTTATACTTATATTTTAAAAAATAGTGCTTTAGAATATACAGTATTATTTTTTCTTTTTGCTCAAGGAGGGAGGTTGAGGGACACAAGACTGACCTAGAAAGCCTGATGAAGGAGGGTGAGGAACCAGCCTGGCATATGGTGAGTGTTGCTGTAGGATGTCCCAGATATTCCAGAGTGAGTTTGGGTGCAGCAGGTACAGGTCCTCTTGTGGCAACATCAGACGACGACGGAAGTACACCGGGAACAAGTCAAAGTCAGGCTTCTTGTACCACTGTAAGTACATCATTATTATCATTACAGTAATCTTTAGTTTTCCACTGTTGTTATGGGTGTGTACTATGTCGTCTTCCATGAATCCGTGTACAGTATACCCTCATTATCCACACAGTAACATTTTGGGAAACTGTCTGAAGCAGGAATATTCCCAAACAATGCCTATAACCCACCTCATCCAGTGAACCATGATACTTGCTGGGATCCCACAGTAAGAGGGCCACATCAGAGTAAAGTGGTGAGCCCCAGAAGTTGTACTCGGGTTTGGTCACCACCTGGGAGTTAACGATACGAAGAGTTGTTCTAGAGCCAACGTCACTTACGTATCCCAGTGTTGGGGCATGGTTGAACCTTACCACTGCATCATGGCTGTCTGTGATGGAGAGAGGGGTTGAATAAATATTTGTTTTTTCTGTACAGTACTATAATGCTGTTCTTTGTGTATGAATCTGTGTAACTCATACTGTATACTGTACATAAATATAATGTACACACAAATGTATACAGTACTGTATTCTCTTTCTCACCTATAAAGTAGCCAAGTTTGGATCCCCGGAGAGCAGCAGAACTGGACACAACTGCACAGGTGTTGAAAAATCTTCCCTCCAGCAGCTCAGTACTGTGGGGGGCAGCCAAATAATGACAAAAGAAACTAAAGGAGCAATAAATGATGGATACAGAAAGCTGACAGTGGATACAGAGTGATAAAATATATATGTTGACTAGTTTATATATTCAAAAGAATTTGTAATATCCCTAAACTTGCCTTTCAGTCACTGATAACTACCGATCAAATAAATTAAATCACACATGAAGACGGATAGCAAAAAGGAAAATAAAACCTTAGCCTGATGATATTATAAGTAAAGTATTATATCAATGAAGAACCACTGAGAGAATCAATGAATACATGATCTCATTCTGGTAAATAACCACAAGCTCCAGAAGTACAGCTAGGCTACCTTGGAAAGTACTTGGCAATCTTGAGATCCGTGAAGGGTTGGTCTCCATCCCGTAGTGTTCTGATAGAAGCTTTACGTAGTGCACACAATAGTTGATCTCTGGTGACCTCACGTATCCTGCCCTCATGACGACCACCCCCTGCCTCCACACCATACCGGTCATCATACTGGGACAGGGGAATATACTGTACTGTAATCTCTTATTTTCCAATGGTGATAGGGCTGTGTAATATAATTTTTTTTTATGAATTTGCATACACCAAACCTTCATTATCCACTAGGTTTATGGGTGTGTAATGTACAAAGAGGGTTTATTTCTTAACTTCACAGCCTGCTCTATACTCTTAACTCGCTCACTTACACACTGCCATTCACTCTAATTTTCACACTGGCCTCCACCCTCACTCACACACTGCTCTTCCATGCATTTCACTCGTCTCCACATCCTCACATGCAGCCCAATACCCTCACTCTCTCAATCTTCTTCTCATTCTCACATCCTCACACAAACATACACACACCTTGGTCAGCACACTGCTTCTAGTTTTCTGGGATCTTCTTAATTGCACGAAGATCTCGTTTTTGTGTCTCTCCACGGCCTTTAGGAGTTCTGCTCTGCTGAGTGGCGCCACTGTGGTCAGGTTTTGTGCTGGTGTGGGTGTGGGTGACACTGTAGATCCTGTCGTGGCCGGAGGGCGGGGGTGACGATAGTGGAAGCGAGGTTTGCCGGGACGTGTTTCAATAACCTCAGTCTCATCTGTTGGTTTAGGTAGGTTTAATTAATTATGTTTTACTCGGATTCAATTTGAAGGTGTCTGATAAGTCTAGTTGGGGTTAACATAGCTGTACAGTAATAGTTTACTCTGAGTTCAGTTTGATTATGTTAGATTACAACCTGAATCAACCCTACTCATCTTCTAATACAGTTCAAAAAGTTCAACCTAACTTAATTTGCTGATACATTGATTGCTATGATTTCAGGGCTGTATTACCAGTATATTATTAGTTACACCTGGATGACTATATTTACCTATACAGCATAATAATGAACACATTTCATTACTATATATATCTCAGAAATTCATGTCAGGGGCAACAGTGAGTCTGACCTTGTTCCTGCAATGACTGAAGTTTGGCAGCCTGAGCATAGTGCCAATATTGGACCCACAGCAGATAAAGGTAAGAACACATTCCCAAAACAACCAGATTGAGGAACAGCCATACACTCAGTCCCACCAGACGCATTACTGCCCTTCACCTGCTGGAAAAAAGGCCAAGGATTAGTGGTGGGACAAGGGTAATGGTTAGTGGTGGGACAGGGGTTAGTGGCGGGAGAGGGGTTAGTGGTGGGACAGAGGTTAGTGGTGGGACAAGGGTAAGGGTTAGTGGTGGGACAAGGGTAAGGGTTAGTGGTGGGACAGGGGTTAGTGGTGGGACAGGGGTTAGTGGTGGGACAGGGGTTAGTGGTAGGACAGGGGTTAGTGGTGGTACAGGGGTTAGTGGTGGGACAGGGGTAAGGGTTAGTGGTGGGACAGGGGTTAGTTAGTGTGTGTGACAGCTGCTTTTCCTTCAATCTTTAATGGTGGTAACATAGGTACAGTCGACAGCATCAGTTCGCTTCATTTCCACCTGTGTATGTATTAGTTATAGTGATGTTGTAATACAATTTTAATGCAAAGATGACAGATATAGTTTTTATATGGTAAATTACGTATGTTGCTGTTGGAATAAAAACTGATTCAGAATGCAATATTAAGTACATGAGATGGACGCGAATTTATGCTCCCGGCTGTACAGGAGTGATATAGCTACTGTACTATTGACACAATGCAGATGGCCACTGTGGTTTAAAAGAGGCTTGGTGGAGGGATTGCCAAAGTAGAAGTTAAGTAAATAAATAAATTACTTGGTCACATCATTCTGGAGGATAAATAATGCCTTAAATTTTCCCCCTTTCATTGAATTACAGGTTGTATTCAAGAACATAGACAAACAATACAGCCATCGTACCGGTACCACGCCATCGTATCCACCAAAAATGTTCTTGAATACGGCCCTACATCTCATCATCTTCCCTCCCACTTTATTACGTAGATGTTGTTTGGTGGCTGCATCACCTTTACTATAGTATTGATCCTTGTTATTTGTCTTATATTCTCCCTCTTTCATTGACTTACATCTCATCTTTTACCATCTCATTCCTATCCTCATCATCTCAGACCCTTATATTTGTAAGCTAAAATAATACAGTACAGTATCAGCAAATTGATGAAATGTTACGATTCATTTCCATAGATTTCATTTTTTTTTCTTTGTAATCTTTTGAGTATCTGCCATCTGTTATATCTTGACTGACTGTGGGTTTACGCCTCATTGCCGGCTGTACTTTCATAACTAAAATAAAAATGAGACTTACCAAATTATAATAATGGAGTTGAACCAGTTGAGTTGTTGTGTGACAAGGGGAAGAGAATATAGCACACAGGGTCATGGCGATGTTCCTTGGGATAATTCTCCTTTTCAACGGACACACCTTTCATTCCATGGACTTTTCCCTATTTACTTCCCTGAATATTTATTTATGATTTTCATGTTCTATTATTTAATTTACAGTTTTATGTGTTATGGTTGAAAATAGATTTCTTCTAGATGTAATAATAAGTAAAATTTGATGTTTGTTACAGTGCTGCCAAGTATGAGGAATTTTCCCTAGATATGGGAAACTAGAGGTACCAATGGATATATTGTATAAAGATTGTTTAAGAGTAAATGGAGTAATTTCTACCAGATGAAATATCAAGAAGTAAATTAAATTTGGGGATAATCTTTGGAAGCGTTCATCGTAACGAAATTTAATGAAAATCAGTAATCATAAAGTTAACATAATGTACAATACCTTTCTGATGTTGAAGTTGGGGAAATTTCGTTAAGGCAAATCTGCCGCTGGCAAGTGGCAACACTGGTATGTTATTGTTTATATTATGCCATGTGGGATTGTAATGTATTGGAACTCCAATTTTTAGTAGAATAATAACACTACAGTTAATCGTGACGTTTCAGTGGTTATTTAACGTTTGTTGTATTATACTAATTACAGTGGCATACCATGTGGACAAGTGAAGGTGTATAAAGAGCCAATAATAACTGTAATCAACATTGTATCCAGCAACACATTAATATTTCGTCCAGGTAATCAGCATTGATACTTGTTGTTGTTGGATATTCTATGCCCCACTCCAACAGCAGATGGGGTAAATATTGAGCTAATATTGCGATTATCAGCGCCGGCGAAGTACTGGTTAGGATAGGTAGGGTTCGGTTACCTTTATCAATACTCTGTGGAATTATCTTGTGGAAATGTATTCTTTGCTAGATATTTCAATTTTAAGGTACGACATTTCTGTAGCGGAGGGACTAACTGAGGTTGGCTGGACATTACCAGATCCCCTTGGCAAAATTACGGAAGGTCCAACAGGCAGTTGTGTACAATACGCCTGACCCACCCAATCGGGATACTTTTAGCTCCTATCCACAAGATCTAATTTATTTTTAAAGGTCCCGAAGGTAGCAACAGTCTAGGTTAGGTTAGGTAGGTCAGGTTATTTCGTCTGGTGATCAAAAATTTATGGTAAGTATTGCAAGAATTACCGTTATTGCGTACGGGTTTTCTACCTTCATTACCTACTTATTTAGAAAATTCTAAGACTTTTTTCTTCTATGGCATTTCCTCCGCAAATGTCCCATTTCGAAGATAGGGCATATTCAAATGGGGCATTTTGAAATTAGCCTGACCTTACCTAACCTAACCTAGACCACAGCAGACTACCAGGACCTAACCTGGGCAAACTACCGGGAAATAACCGTGGTAAAGTAAAGGAAATGACCGGGGCAAAATACTGGGACCTAGCCGGATCTGGAAACACTGTTACAAAATGGGAATTCTTTCAATTGTTATGGTGTGACATCTTCACTACCCATACAAGGAAGGATTATGTCCTTTATGTTTAGTAGAGAAATGTAAAGTAACATATTCACTATTAGGTAGAAGATGATTACGGTGTGACACATCTTCACTACCCGGATTATGTCACATCATTATGTTTTAGTAAAGTAACATCTTCACTATTAAGTAGAAGATGATTACGATGTGACATATCTTCACTACCCGGATTATGTCACATCGTCATTATGTTTTGGTACAGAAGAGTGTGTTGACATCTTCACTACAAAGTAGAAGATGTCACTACTTTATTTCGTTATATTCCAAGACTAGTTCTAGGATGCCTACAAAATGTCATTTATAGTTTAGAAAGACATTGTAAAGGGGGGTAAGATTAGAGAGGGTAGGCTTTTGGAGCTAAGGTGTGTGTGAGATAGAGAGAGATAGGCTTTGGAGAAAGGAAGGATAAAATAAAGCTTAGAAGCTTTACAAGTGTTTGAGTTGGCTCTTCCTCTTGTGATATAATCTGATTGCGTGCCTCAGTCGGCCCGGGACTGGGGACGTAACACAATAAATACCTAAAATTGTAGGTATTATTACAGAAGTACTGTGCTTTTGGCTAGGGCTGTGCAGTGTTACCACATCCGGCTAAGTCCCGGGAATTTGTCCCGGTCATTTTATGATAGTTTACATCGGTTATATCCCGGTAGTTTGCCCAGGTTAGGTCCCGGTAGTCTGCTGTGGTTTAGGTTAGATTAGGTCAGGTCAGGTTAAGTCAGACTAATTTCTAAATTATGTTTGTAAAACGGGGCATCTCCGAGAGCAACACCATAGATGAAAAGTATGATAGAGTGGTCCAAAATAGTGGGTAATGATACTGAAATATACAATATAGTGAACCCAGTACTTCTGTAAATTTACCAAATTGTGTTTTACATTTCTGCGGTTCAACTTGACTATTGCAATTTTTTTTATTTTGGATCATCTTGCAATGCCAATATTTGATTGTTTTTCTGTTTGTTGATTGTTGAGAATGATGTATTTTGTCACCAATGCCTCCCTCTCTCTATCATCTGGTGCATAAGTATGTTGTAAGATAGACAGATGTAGAGCTAACTGAAGATGTTTCATTCTGTATTCTTGTATTCCCAGTCAGTTACATTGTGTGCGTGAGAAGCCAAGATGAAGGAGACCCCATTGAGTACATGTGAGCGGACGGCCCTGACAGACATGGTGGAGTGTGGTCTGCGCCATGACCGTCGAGGCTTCCTGGAGGCACGAGACACCACCATCAGCTTCGGGCGCGAGTACGGCTCATGCAGTGTCATACTCGGAGAGACGCGGGTCCTGGCTCAGGTGGGTAGGTAATTGTAGGGGGAGAGATGGGTTGGCTGGGTCAGGATTATAGTGTTAGAACAGTTATTAGTGGGGGTATAGGAGACATAGGCCTGTATGCAAGAACATTCATAGGGCTGAGAATGGTGTGGTACTGGTACGATGGCTTTGTATTATGTCAAGGGAGTCATTATGTTGTTACCATGCCATCAGCAATGCCATGAATGTTGTTGTATTGAATTTCACCATAATAGACATTCCCTTTAAGTTTAGCCCTGGCCACACTGACCAATCCATTCCCAATAGCCTCAACACCTTATATCTAACCTCCCACACCACTCAAATAGGTGACTTGTGAGGTAGTGGAACCGCGTGCCTCCCGTCCAAGCGAAGGCAAGCTGAGCATTGCAGTTCACCTTTCCCCCATGGCAGCCCCCCACCTGGAGCCAGGGGGAGGGGGAGGGTCAGAGGTGGATGCACTACAACAGGTGTTGGAGCGCAACATTAAGGAATCCCGCTGCCTGGACCTGGAGAGTCTGTGTATACGAGCTGAGGAGAGTGTCTGGCAACTTAGGGTTGATATTACTGTGAGTTATTAATTATCTGTGACACACATACACACATCTCTTTGGTACATGTATTTCAACTGGCTTTGATGTTAAGTCACGCCAGTGCAATATTGCTCTAAGTAGTTCATAGTTAAAAAAAGTGATGTTATGAATGTACAGTATACAGCAAGTACAATACTGTACTGTCCTGATTAATTGTAGATAAAGTAAAATTAGTCATATTCAATAAAGTAGTAAATATCCTTATTATACAGTATTATATTACCCCACTTCATATTGCCCACAAAATTTGACTTATTTTGCATGGTCCTTAGGTCACCATTTTCATATTGTAGAATGGGGGAGAAATTTAAGGTCATTTTTCATGATATTCTTAGAATGTTGGTGGTGACCTTCTCCAATACAGATAACCATTATGTTGGAAATAAATAAAGTTTGTAAATGTTCAAGGTAATCCCCAATCTCATACCTCAGGTTCTGAATCATGATGGTAACCTGTGTGATGCTTCCAACATGGCTGCCGTGGCAGCTCTCAGACACTTTCATCGTCCAGACGTCTTAGTGGAGGAAGATGGGCGAGTGACAGTCCTCTCTCATGCCACCAGTCCCCCTGTGCCAACTTTTATGAGAAAAGTGCCCGTTTGTGTCTCCTATGCCCTCGTCTGTCCACAGGAGGACAAGTGTCTCGTTCTCATGGACCCCACTCATGTTGAGGAGCGGGTGAGTTATTATACAAGTACAGTACAGTACTGTAAGATGTGTGATAGTCTAGTGGGTTAGAGTGCCTGCTTGGCCTCTCATGCCTGGCTCTCCTGTCTGGGTTTGAAGCTCTGAGAGATACTCATGAGTTTTTTTCCATGTAAACCATCACTGAGACAGGGTTGACCTCCCATCCCTTAAAGCCACATAAAGTTAGACAGGCAAGACTTTATCTGATTACCAAATTATGAGGGTAAAACCAACCTACTGTAGTGTGTACAAGTTTTTCGGAAGTCTTTTGGCATATTGTCCTTCATGTTTCACAAGGATGGGTTATAAATAAGGACTCATGACAGGAATATTTAAGTGATGTTAACAGGTAAATGTATGATATTTTCTTATGTAATGTACTAATACACTCCCAGTATATTGTACTATGCATTGCCATTTATTTCTGTTTTACCTCTAGATTCTGCATATACTCCAGCTAATCAAGACAAGCTAATGTTTTATTTCACTGGCAGGTAATGACAGGTAAGTTGGTGGCAGGTCTGAATCCTCATGGAGACATCACTTCTCTGGTCTTCCCTGGTCGTGTTGCCCTCAAGAAAGAGCAAATCATGAAATGTCTCGAGCATGCTTTTCGTCGAGCCAAGATTATCGCCGAGATGGTCCAGCAAGCTGTTGAAGACGACCTCCAGACCCGGGCCACTGAGGACAGACCCAGTGGCTTCCGTGATAAGCTTGTCTCAGATGAAGAATATAAACGTCAACGCTTTACTCACCTCATGGCCACCAAGGTAGGGTCATGTGCATCATTCCAAACCTATCCGTATTTGAATATTTTATTTTCATGTGATGTGGTATCGAGTGATATGCTTTCGGTGGGTAAATGATGGAGGAGATTGTAGATGGGCAAGAGCATGAACAGTATACAGATAGGGACTGCTGTCAAACATAGAGAAATAAGGTTTTCCTGTAATATATAAAACTACAGTTACAAAAAACAATTATTATTTGGTTGATTAATGTGGCTACTACATTAATCAGAGAATATCACTGAAATACAATACACTTGCCAGACAGCTGAAATTATTGTCTAATATCCTTTGTTGCTGATATTCAAAGATCATTCAGTCATCAATATCATATCTTTTGTAGACAGTTCATGTATCTATTCAGTAATCATTAATGTATTAATTTATGCAACAGGTACTAACACTTCCAACGGAGAGTACAGAGGCAGCTGTTCCCATGGAGGAGGAACCCAGTGCACCAGAGGAACAAGACCCAGCTAATGAAACCACCACCAATGTCACTGCCACATCCACCAATGGACTGGTTGATACTCCTGATGACTTAGAAGAGTCACGTACAACGGCTGTGATTGCCTCAGTAACCAAAACATGCAAAAACAAAAAGAAGAAAGTGAAGAAGACTAAAGATGTGAAGATGGAAAGTGATAGTGAGGAGGAACAACAACAAACACTCCTCACCTCACAAGATCTGCAGTAAACTGTGCATATCACTGCACATGTTTATGTTATACTACATGTTTATCTAGTGTTTTTCTTTTAATTCACTCAAGAAGAAACTGTACAGTCTGTACTGTTGCATCTCTCATGTTTATGGGATACAGTATATTAGTTCAGAGAAACAGTACTGCTGCACAAAAAGAATATAAGCTTACTGAAATAGCCTATCTGTCCAATATATAATTATCAATTTTCAATTCCCAACTATCCAAACTGACAAGGTATAAGATACTTTCCAGCAGCAAGTTAGTGGTGCCCCTTTTTTTGTTGCTAGGATTATGTAAAATGCTATGTACATTTTTTTATAATGAAACATATTACCAAAGGTTGGCCTTGTGACTGGCAACAAATTACTGGTATCTCCAGCCTCATTATTCCTTTAAAATACTGTTCATCCAATATAACTAAGGTGATAATATTCTTGCGTTGTTCGTGGTAGAACATAATTACAATAATATTTGGCACTTAACGCCCTCCTCAAGTAAAGGCTTCATAGTACAGTATAATTAAAGATTCGTTCAACACCGATGTACTGTCAGCAAAAAAGTATTGGAACCACCCATACATTGAAATTAAATATAATTATCTATAGGAAAGTTTCAATACTTTTTTTGCCTATAGTACATGGAATAATAAAGTAACCATGACACTCTTTAATGTCTTCCACATGTTCGGTAGTTTTAGGGAAGATGCAATTTTCCACCACTACTGACTGACTGATTGAGAAGTCCTGCCCAAGTCTCTAGTAATAGCCATATGGAGGGAGGTCCTGTGAATTGCCCACTGATGAAGTCTGGTCAGCTGATAAGTCATTGGTTCTCAGTTGGGGTGAACAAGTGGGTGTGGCAAGGGATGAGTGGTGATGGCTGGGGTAGGAATCTTGGGATGCCACAGAGGCCCTTTCAGAACCATAGGAATCCTGGATGGAGCTGTTGTCTTCAGGGCATTGTGGTGGGTTGGCGTTGAAGCCGACATACATCTCTGTTCTGTGTGGCTGTAGTCGACAGGGGTGATGGGAGGGTGCGAGACAATTAGCAGGGCGGGATTGGGTAGGTGGAGTGTTGAGGGTGTCTCTGGTAACAATGGTGCATGGGAAGGTCTGGCGAGGTGTAGTTCTTGGTACCTTGTACTCTGCTTGCTGGCAAGAAATCACAATATTCAAATTTATTTATGCCAAACATGAAACATTGCACTACTGAAATGCTATTGATAAATATTGTCTCTATCTTACTGGTTTTAGTACACCACACAGTATGAAACAATTTACACAGCTATGACATTACTGTATTTAAAACTTACAAAATATTAAATGTATTTAAAAAATATCTTTCCAGTTACCGGTACTTTAGCCGAGGGAATCGGTACATTATTTACGGGTAAAAAGGTGCACAACTGAGGCAACAGAGAGGGCTTCTCTCTCTTCTGTGTTCTTTCTGTAACACTTTAGTAATTATAAACAAGTTAACTGCATATATATATAATCTTTTTGACACCTAAAGCTAATAGGAAAGTAATATAATCCTATTTAGTACTTTGCCTTCTGTTACTAATACAGACAGGAATATGTAATCTATTACTATTGTTTTGAAAACCCTTTAAGGGTCTATTACTATGACATAATACTACTACCCCATGTTTGCCATTCACATCGTAATTCATCTAATGTGTAGGGGCAGATAACAATTACATAGCATCCTCAACTACAACACAACAGATCACATCACACAACAACACACAATATCACTACACAAGACTGCAGCACAATAAAACAGCACACTACAGCACAACACAACAACAACAACTTGCACCACAAAAAACGTCTAGTACTCAACACCACAACACAGAAGACTGCTATATAACGCTTCAGCAGCTCACCTTTCCTCTCTTGTGAATCTTGTAAACACAATAGGTGAATAGGGCTAGGATGACGAGTGTAGAGACCAGCAAGAGTGGCAGGACATAGGGAGGTAAGCCGTCTCTCTCAGCACTTAGGGACTCCACTGAAGGAAGGCCAGAGGGGTAAAGCAATAACTGAGATCGGGAGGAGAAAGTAAGACTGAAAGTGAAGAATGAAGGCAATGGGGCAGTGACAAGTGGCACAATGGAGGAACACCAGAAGTAAAATGGGATTGGCAAGAGATTCCGAGGTGATAGATACCTGAGGGATTTGAGTATGAAGAATGAAATTTGAACAGTGGGCAGGACAAGGGTATTTCTCCACTTCTTTGATTCTCTCAAATGGTTGGCTGATACTAATTCAATTGAAAAACAGCGACGGTATATTATGCAATCCAAATGGTGCCTCCCGTGCACTCAACATGTGCCATATGGATCATCTTGAAATGTAAGGGTTAACAAACTGACATGGTATTACTCCTATGTAATCCATAAAGACACTGAACTCACATGTGTTTAGGTTAGTGGTAGTGGTGATGGTGGTGGTTGTGGCATCATCTGGAGGGTTGGATGTGATCACTTGAGATGAGACCTCTGTTATCTCACTGGTGTTGGTGACAGCAGCAGATGTTGGGACCTCTGCAAGTGAAAACACAAATGCACATTGTTAACCTGACAGAACCATATGACCAACAAACTATTCAAGCCTAAAATTCACTTAAAAAAACACCTCTGTGGTACCAGGGTATGCAAACTCACACATACAAAACCATTATCATTCTCATGACAGGTGTTGTCTACTGTCTAACACACTACCTATAAAATATGTGTACTGTACAGTTATAGTAAACCCTATAAGTCATACCTCGCTTGTCGATTTTCATATTAGCTGTAAGCCTTTTTTCCATCCTAATAAGCATACACTTGCTTTAATCCAACATGAAAAATAAGGTCTGCTACTATTATATTCAAAGTCATTCTCCACACCACACATAGAATAAAGTTTTGACTTGAAGCAATTTACACTATCTTATTTGTGTTAGTGATCATAATTTCATCACTATGGAAGAGCTTAGGGTAATAAATGTTAGTGATTACTGTACCAGTAGGTGAGGTGGGGTGGCAAGGGAGACAGAGAGGATCATGACATATGGTGAGTGATGGTTGTTGACTGGTACAAGCCACTACAGCCGATGCCACTGCTGAGTCACCCGTCACATCCCTTACTGTGGTAGTGTGAAGGTCCCCAGCAGCACTGACACATACAGCCTTCTCATCTTCAACTCCTACCCCCCTCAATACCACCAGGTCAGTCAGTGCAGCATATAAAGCGGGCAGGCAGAAAGCAATTGGGTCTGAGTTCTCAAAGACGACATGCTTTAAAGTGACATTGGTGAGTAGAGGCAGTGGTAGGATAAATGTACCTGTTGTCACTGCCCTACGTCCTGCATGATTGACAAGTACATTTTGCATATAAAGAGAGCCACCCCTTGGGTAGTTGATTGCACTCTCCTCAAGCACCAACTCTGACACTTCTCGGATATCAACAAGTCCTCCCTCACTGAAATTGCCTAAGTTGATGATATGTATACCACTTCCTTGGATGTGAAGCTTACCCACCTTCTGAACAATGAACATCCCAACAGCAGCACTCCTACTGCCGAGTGTGATATGGTCAGTAGCTGACACATTAAGAGATGACACCTCGGCAGTACTATATGGAATAATGGCATTTGAAGCAAAGGTTGCCAGGGTAGCTCCTTCTATAAGGACAGACACACTAGGTGCTACCACACTCCTTCCATCCAAATGAACCCCACTAACATTTCTCACCTCCACCTTAACCTCCATTGGGATTACAGCAGGTTTAACATCATCTGCTTCTGCCTCCACCAGTACCCCAGTCAACTCACTGCCATATTCCCTCACCTCACCAGTATCCACCTTGAGCCCATCCTCAGGTAATATCAGCTTCCCATTCATACCTGAGCCAGTAACACTCAGAGTAAAACCCATGTGTCTAGGTTGCAAGGAACCTCTGCCAACTTTTACCTGTAATCATGAAACAGAGTCAATACTGTACAATATCTTTCCCAATAAATATTTACAATACAAGTGATGCACGACCCAACCTTTTTCATAATCAAGAAACCCACTAGGCTTCCAATTATAATGTAAGTACAGTATACTAAATATTAAGAATCTCATTTCCACTACATGTAGAAATGTCATATTACAGAACCAATGACATGGTGGGATTGCTATCAGTGATTTACTGAGTCTGTGTTAAAAGGAAAGTTATATAAATGTAATCATTGTAGGCTATATCAAGGGCCAACTGTACTTGAATATGCCATGGCCTTAACCAAGAAGAGGCAGAAGTGACTGTGATGTAACTGTAACCTGAGGAACCCTGTTGATGATGAGTTGTTGGAGGTAAGGTGCAAGACTGCCGGGACACACCAATACCTCAGGTACATCACTGAGGGAAAGACGAGACCTGTGACCCGATGACAGCAAGATGAGGGGTCTGTCTCCAGCACACCTCATTCCACCTTCTTCATCCTCAGTTTCAAATATTGGCGGTGGCAACTCATAGTCCTGAGGGAAGGGATATTGCAGTAAGTATAATTAATGGCTGGGAACATTTTTAAAGGCGTGGTAGTGTTGGTGGTAAAGATTTGGAGCAACTGCATGATTCACCAATTTATTATTAATCTAAAAACCATGAGACAAGCAGTCATTATTGCTCAAATGATTTGGAGATTATATATAACAATCCAAAATTACGAACTGTAAGAGAACTAATAACTAAAGTTGTAGGATTGTCCACAACTGTAGGCCTACAATGAAACAAAAATGGGTAAATATTGAAAGAATTACAGTTATTGCGTACAGGTTTTTTTACCTTCATTACCCACTTATTTAGACCATTAAGACTATTTTCTTCTATGGCATTTCCTCCGCAAATGCTCAATTTCAAATTAGCCTGACCTTACCTAACTTAACCTAGACCGCATCAGACTACCGGGACCTACCCTGGGCACATTACCGGGACCTAACCTGGGCTAACTACCGGGAAATAATCGTGGTAAAGTACAGAAAATGACCGGGACAAAATACTGGGACCTAGCCGGATCTGGCAACACTGCTACAGAACGGTAATTCTTTCAATAAATACCCCCTATATTCCTTTCATTCTACATACCACATAAGTTCATAACCCATTCGAGTCAAACACAGCAGGCTGAAAATCTCTATCAATCATTATAGCATGCTCTGTACAAACTTATTTTAACACATCTTGTCAACAGTCACACGTTAAACAAAGTTAATTAAAGTTATTAAACACTTACAGGGTCAGCTGAACGTTGACCTCTATGTTTGGTTATACTATTGTAACATTCTCCACGTATGATAACAGGACCAAATTCCTGTAGGAGTAAAGGCATTATAAGTAAGAGCTGAAATAATAATATACAAAGGACATACACGAGTTATTAAGAATGGACTGTTTCATCTACATTGTACAGTATATATAAAAAATAGAATGAAATACTGCCAGCAGAACTGCATGTTATGAAAAAACTGGAAATGCCGACCCTACAATTATGCATGGCCTAGCCTTTCCTTCCCCATTAACATTTAGATTAGTGTTAACCAAGGAAGCATTAATATATATTATATAAGTTAGGAGGTAGTTTCCTATATAACTTAATTACCTATAGGCTTCAACATCTGAAATATATTACTCTAATTTAAATTCGCTCCTCTTACAAAAGATATAAATAAAAACACATAATAATGCTTCATTTAATCAAAACTAATATATTTAGAACTATGGCAGAACAGTAATGAACCAGCAGCTACAGCCACGTGCTCACCTCCCTTCTGTGACACTGTGTTCGAACACATTCACATGCAGCCTCAACTTCGTCTTGGTTTTGGACACTCCTTTCTGTCCGGCGTGGTCTTCTCCAACTTCTATTTTCTTCATCCACTGTTCCACCGTTAATGTGCTGTTGAGCTTCATGTTTTTTCTTTCTAATGCTTTTCTTGATTGTACTCTTAAAAAAATTAAGATCTACGTTACGAGGTCGAGCGATAAAATTTTTCGGGCCTTCGTTATCTTTAATTAGTAATTTTTCTTTTATAATTTCTACGTTAACCTTATTATCATCATCATTATACGGTTGTATTCCTAAGTTCTCCCACAACAAGTGGTTCTCTTCCACCAACTGCTGCTGGTCAACTCTAATGTTTTGCTGGTCGAGGTCAAAAGAGGCGTTCGAACACCTTACCATTAACAAACACATCATCACCAACCAGTGAGTCGCCATCATGGAAACTGTAGGGTAAGAAATTCAACAATGTTATATGACTCATATATTCTGTGGCCTGTAGACCTGAAATTTTACTCATTAGACTTTCTACATTTCTGGGCAAGACCACCAGCAAAAAAAAAAAGGATATAATACTACAGTATATACATATGCCCATGGAGGTATAATATACCTCCATGCATATGCCACTATCCCCCAGCACCGCCGTTCCCTCGTGTTATTATCACCGACCCCCCAACCCTGCAACACACAACACACACCCGACATTAGTGAAGAATACACTGAAGACTAAGTGAAGATAGCCAGAACAGAGAACAAGAGGGAGATACTGAGATTACCGAGTTCCATCACCATTGCAAATCGTGGAGGTAAATTCAATCGCAAGTCTAGCTCCTCCTGCCCAAAGATAAGATACTTATCCTACATACTATTCAGTCCATCCATTACAAAGAATTAAAGATACTTGCCGGCAGCACGCCCACCAAGAGTGACAGCTGTCCTCCGTACAGCAAGACGACTATCTACAACTCCAAACCAGCAGATATACGGTTGTAAGTTTAATTGTAACATACCAAGGACAAGTGAACCAGTAGTATAGTAACTCTCTACGACCCATGCATATCTTCTATAATTATATATACCGGAATGAGTCCGTGGGCAATTCCTTTCTATGACTCCCTTCCACTGTAACTCAATCTTGCTCAAGAAAAACACCAACTAGGCTACCGACTTTTTTTTACCTTCCATAGCATGTAAATGACTATAATGTAGCTCCGAGTTTAAGAACACTGATAATTGTAAATGGTCATGAATTATTTGTTTGCACGATAATCCAAATGATAATTAAAATGATAGGCCTACCATCAGTAATTGCAGATGCCTTACCTTTGGGGTGTAGGCTTAGTATAAAGAATTTTTTAAGAGTGAGCTAGCATGATAGTTATTCAGATAATTCTATCTTTTATATGTACTACGGTACCAAATTTAGTAAAAACAAAGTTAAGCTACAAATAATAATAGATATGGCGACCATAAGAACAACAACAGTTAGAGGATTAATTAAAAGATAAAGAATAATAATCTCTTGGGACCTACTGCTTTAGTAATTAACTGGTGTGTGACTGAGGTGACTAACGTTGACCCAACCAGGCAGAAGTGACAAAGGGTACTGTACTGCCTCTCAACTCTTCCCTCACTTATTTGTACCATGACGTCACTAGAAAGAAACCAATCACATCTGCACTTATAGTACGGTGACTTATTTAGCTCGTGCTGGTGCACAGTAAGTGGGTGTGGATATTGTTAAGGGGGTTGTATATATTTTTGGTATTTTAGAGCGCCTTGATTTCTCCAAAGTATGCCCAGGAAACAGGACCATCAGATTAACAAAAATAATGGTGGCCCGTCGATCGTTTGGAATACTTTGGAAGAATCTGTTGCCCACGCTAAACAGTCATTCTCTGGCCAGTAACAATTACACAGATCTCTAATGGTATTGGATACGTGTGTGTTTGTGTGTGTGGTAACAGAGAGAGAGAGAGAGAGACCTGCGATGAACATTATTGAGAGAGAGAAGGGGGGGTGCGATAAACTAAAATTAATTATGAGAGAGAGAAAGAGAGAGAACACTTGCACCCACGCTATCAGCCAGTCAGTGCTCTCTCTCTCTCTCTCTCTCTCTCTCTCTCTCTCTCTCAATATAATATAAGTAACAGTAGTAACGACAGGGCCCCATTATTTTTTTTTTTTTTTTTGTAATATGGTCTTCTGGCTCCAGCTGGATACTTTTATTGGGAGAATCAAGGCGCTCCAATGTACCCAAAGTGTATTACCCCTTCCAGACTCACTTTCAGGTCATGCTATGTAAAGATTACTTGTCCAAACAACGTATGGTGCTAATTGATTATTTTCTCGATATTTACAGATGAATATTTGTACTGTACAGTCGACGGCTAAAGTCCTGTCGCCACATCTACCAAGTCACCATCGAAGTACAGTGTGGGAATATAAGCCTCACAGCAGGTTAGTAAACTGAAAAATTAGTGAAGTTTATTCATTTTCCCCCTGGATATTAAAATGTTGTATGGTACATATGATTGTTCTATTATTATTTTTGATGTTATCCGTCAGGCAGGCCTTCTTGTGCACTGTTCACAGATTTAGTATAAGTTATTTTCAGCGTTTCCTTTTCAAATACAAAGGACAGAGTTGCACTCCTTCCTTATCAACGTTTGACGATCAGCTTCGATCAGCTACCACGTAGCCTACCAATCACATACACGTCCTTCTCAGAATAATTACACATGTATGACAATTATATACATGATTGACACAGCTCACAGGTGATGGCTGCACAGTATAACTCTCCCTTCCTTTTTTTTTCCTTGTAGCTTATACACATGTTTGTCAAATAGGGGACCTGAGGGAAGAAAATGTATTGGATCAGGTCCGAAGGGGCACTCAAACCATTAAAGAATTGCTCACAACTATGCATGAAATAGGCCTACTCACCTACAGGGAGTGAAAAGAGGGAAGCTACCTAGAAATAAATAATTGCAAAATTAATTATATGTGGGAGTTACGTTACATGAAATTAAATAATTAGGTTATTCCAGCGCAACAAACCACAGGTGTGGAGTTCAGTCTCGACAATGTACTCCAGGTTTCCATAGAACTTGGGTTTTCTGACCACGATGTAGCTGGATTCTTTTGCGCTATAATCATAATAAACACGTAAAGCAACTTCAGCCAAACAGAAAATTCTTAATAGATGGTCACTTTACCTCAAATTAAATTAAATTAAGTTATAATGAAAGGGACAGTAGCGGGATAACAAATTACTCCCCGGAAGTGGATGGGAGCTTCCGGATTAGGGGTCATGATCAGAAACCGATTGAGTTACCGAGCATAATTTATTTTCGCTATCACAAAGGTAGATCTCATTAACAAATTTCTTTATCTTCATAATCATTGCAAGATTATGATATCATAAGTATGATATTGATAAATGAACATGATATCTGTAAGTGCACCAGTCTGTAAATATGTGCAAATTCATATGTATTATGGTCTATTGCGTCAGAGATATTCCTGTAAAATCTGTAAAGCAAAAATAAGAATGGAAATTTGACGTTGGCAACTATTTGTTATTGTTTGTGTCGGGGGATGAGTCAGAGGCAATGGGACAGTCTTTGTATTTGACATTTGTATATGTTTGTATTAACATTAGATACTGAATACGTTGTTTTGAATATTTGATATATATTTGTTTTTGAAGTGAATAATATAAACTTTCTGGAGTAAATTTTATTTGGAAGGAAAATAATGGTGATGAGGAAGATAAAGACAATAGTCCCCAAGGTCGAGACAGTCCTGTAGCAGTGGTTCTGATGGTGAAGGTGTAGGGACCAAGGTTATCTTCTCTTTGTGACCCTGCGTGTCTGACTTTTCCTTTGTCTCTGACCCATCTGCTGTACCCACGTCTATTATGATGAGCAAAGCCTGGCTGAGCTAACCCCAAGACCATAGGGCTGAGTAAAATGAGGTTGCGTCTCTGTAAGTTGTGGCCAGACCCGAGGAGAAGAACGTGTGTCTAGTGAGTGTTTATTGTGGTGCTGCTGTGTGTGTTGGTGCTGTGAAGGTCGTCACTGGTGCTGCCGTCACACTGGCCGCCACTACTTCCGCCTGGGGTGAGGGGAGGCAGGGGCGAGGCAGAGGGAGGCAGGCAGTGAGGCAGGAGGTGGGCGTGAGACAGCAGCTCCTCAACCTCACACACGTCACCCTTTCACCCCAAACCAGCACCCATCACCAGCTCAAGTGAGTACCTACTGCACCATTACAGTCATAGGGTTAACACCTCCATTTTGGAAATAGAAAAAATATGGATAATAAGTTATCCATATGGTTAATATTTACAATGACCCACAGACAGACTAATGAATGATTTCCTTAATTTTTTTATTGTGGTGGTTTTTGCTTAATGAAGTTGTGTCCCAGAGTTCCGGGATGCTGTGTAACGAATTAATATTTGTTTTTAGTTTTCGTCATATTTCTTCCCAATGTTAATTTTCACACAAAGAAGGTCAGGACTTTAGGATCAAGGCAAATTGTGGAATAAAACATGTAAAAAGAAGTAATATTGAATACACAAAAATACTAATCCTTAAGGTTTTAGCATATATTTTGTATTTACACTGCACCATCAAGTATTGTCAGAAATCCCAGCAATACAGTGGTTGTATTCACACACCTGTTGCCTTCCTGTTCAAGCTATAAATGTTATGTGGTTTGGCTCCGGTACTTTGACCAGGCTAAGACCCAGTAGTTTGTCCCAGTTAGGTCCCAGTAGTCTACTCCAATCCAGATTAAGTTTGATTAGGGGATGCCATTTTCCTTGGGTTGTCTATAAGAATATATCGAGGGGCTCGGCACTAACAGGGTTAAGGGGAGATTCTCTTGTTGGTGAATTGGAAGGTTACTGATTCCTCCGACCTATACCAGAAAACAGGCACTCTCAATGGTACGTACTAATAGGGGATCTGTTTTGTGGCATAGTTTGGAGGAATCAGAGACTCCAATTCACCAACAAAAGAATCTCCCCTTAAAGCTTGGGAGGTTCTCACTTGTACCACGTTCAATTCCACACATCATACTCTATCTCAACTTCTCATGTCTTTCAAAGTTTCGTCAATTTGTTTCCCTGTTGTCAGGCTCTTTTGCATGAATTTGTTGTATTCTTTGGTAATAAAGCAAAACTTCTGTCTTCACTGAACATCTGATTTTATGGGATAATATGTACAGTCGGCAAAAAAAGTTTCGTTACCACCCCTACGTTAATTTTAACATCGATAAGCGCGGCAGGGTTGGTACTCTGCCATCTGAGCAGCTGTGCCTCGCGGGCCGCGGCAATTACAACTTAGCACAAGGCATTCCCTTTCTTTTTATATCAAAAGTTTAACTGATTTTAAATTAAATTTTGAGTGTTCAAGAACTATTACTCTTTAACTATTCATCATTAAACATAAAGAAATACGTTTGAGTATTTTAGAACAGGAATAACCTTTAAATACCCAGAAAAAGTAGGTCTGGGTAAAAGTACGTCATTCCCACTTGCCTGCCCATTAGACACTGAGGGGTCCGGGTGGGTGACGGAGGTATATATGACACTCGCGCCCATGGAGGTAGTATAGGTGGAGGCGCAGTAGGACCTGATTTGTGAAGCCACCAATCTGTCATTTCCGGCGCCTTTGTATGTCAGGTCAGAAGTCCACTTTTACTGAAACATATCTTGGTGTCCGCCATATTAAAGGCGCCGAAAAGACAGTTCGGCGGCTTCACTTTACTCCCCTGGATTAGTGAGCCATGGCGACTCCACCTATACTACCTCCATGCTCGCGCCACACCTGACTCACCAGTCAGGCCTACCAACATTACATCACACTGTTAAAAGGATGGTAACGAAACTTTTTTTGCCGACTGTACAGTAGCCCCACAGTAAAGAAAAGGTAGTCTAGTCCTCTTGGTTTTGACTTGTTATGGTGATGGGAAGCTTATGTTGTCTTGGTAGAAAATGGCAAACTTCTTGAGGAAACTATGCAGAAAGATCATTCACCAGTTGATAAGTTATGTCGGGAAACAGGTCCAGATGAAAAAAATTATGATGTCCTGATGCTTGGAGGAATTTGGAGAAATCAGTTGCTCCAGATTTACAAACACTGTACTATCCCCTCAAGAGCCATTGCCAGGAAGAATCGTCGGGCGGCTTGATGCTGGGAGTTACATTTGTAGGTGAAATGATTAAGGGGGTAGTACAGTTTTGATAAATCTGGAGCAACTGATTCCTCCAAACTATTCCAAGCATCAGTACACCATAATTTTTGTTAATCTGGTCCTGTTTCCTGGCATACTTTGGAGGAATCAAGGCACTTTAATGTATAAAAAGTGCCTTACCCCCTGAATAGACAGATTTGGTATGCTAGGTCATCAATACATAGTTAGAGAAGTTACACCCTACATGTGCTATGAATTTTCTCTAAAGTAACCATATCATTGTTAGCAGTAACTGAGCTATATAATTAATAATCATCAAAGGCATGTGATGGCTGGTACTAAAGGTAAATATGGAACTTGGAAAAATAATGAAAAGAAATAAATACAGTATATATATAAATGAAGGCAATTCACAAGATCGGATAGCTCAATTTATAATTCTTTTTGACTGTGGTCCAAATTCTATATGTAAAAAAGTATACCTGATTGTTTATTCATTAAGGTGTGTCATAATAGTATTAGATTAGGCCTAAAGTGATGTTGAAGTTGTTTGTGTCAAGGTGGAAGTATTTATTTCAGAGAGTGAAAGAGAGAGAGAGAGGAGGGGTGGAAGGATTTAGGTGAGAGAGAGAGAAACAGTTGCTGTTTACAGTATAATAAAGTTGATGTCCTTGTTAGTTGGGTGGTTGGGTGAAGTGAGTGGGTGGGAGTAGAGGACAGGGAAATGCCTCTGTCTATTCATGTTTCTTTATGAATATGACGTAGTATTAGGCAGTATAGTTTCAGTTTTCTCTCTCTCTCTCTCTCTCTCTCTCTCTCTCCTCTCTCCTCTCTCTCTCTCTCTCTCTCTCTCTCTCTCCTCTCTCTCTCTCTCTCTCTCTGTCTCTCTCTCTCTCTCTGTCTCTCTCTCTCTCTCTCTCTCTCTCTCTCTCTCTCTGTCTCTCTCTCTCTCTCTCTCTCTCTCTGTCTCTCTCTGTCTCTCTCTCTCTCTCTCTCTCTCTCTCTCTCTCTCTCTCTCTCTCTCTCTCTCTCTCTCTCTCTCTCTCTCTCTCTCTCTCTCAGACCGTAAGGTCTGTTGTGGTCTGTGTTTCTATGTAACTCTCTCTCTCTCTCTCTCTCTCTCTCTCTCTCTCTCTCTCTCTCCTCTCTCTCTCTCTCTCTCTCTCTCTCTCTCTCTCTCTCCTCTCTCTCTCTCTCTCTCAGGTTTCTTATGAATAATTACTTGACTTAGTGTATATTTCAGTTTAATCTCTCTCTCTCTCTCTCTCTCTCTCTCTCTCTCTCTCTCTCTCTCTCTCTCTCTCTCTTCCGTATAGACTTGCTTGACCTTACCCTCTTGCCGAATAGGGTGTTGCTCCCTTGATGTGTCTGTCTTCCTGTTCTCTGCTGGCTCCCGTGTTGTTAGATGACGCACTTGTTGTTGGGTGTTAACACGCACGCTGACACACCAGTGAGAGGCAGGTGTGTCAGGGAATGATGAAAATGTGTGGAACAGTAAGACAGGTGTGTGGTGTATTATGATATTAAGACAGGTGTGTGGCGTAGTATGACAGTAAGACAGGTGTGTGGTGCAGTAAGACATTACTAAGACAGGTGTGTGGTGCAGTAAGACAACAGTAAGACAGGTGTGTGGTGCAGTAAGACAACAGTAAGACAGGTGTGTGGTGCAGTAAGACAATAGTAAGACAGGTGTGTGGTGCAGTAAGACAACAGTAAGACAGGTGTGTGGTGCAGTAAGACAACAGTAAGACAGGTGTGTGGTGCAGTAAGACAACAGTAAGACAGGTGTGTGGTGCAGTAAGACAACAGTAAGACAGGTGTGTGGTGCAGTAAGACAACAGTAAGACAGGTGTGTGGTGCAGTATGACAATAGTAAGACAGGTGTGTGGTGCAGTAAGACAATAGTAAGACAGGTGTGTGGTGCAGTAAGACAGATGTGTGGTGCAGCAGTAAGACAGGTGCATGTTTAAGACAGGTGAGGGAGGAGCGTGCGTCAGCTGCATTATTTAAATCACGAATATTCCTTTGATCTATACTCCCTCCTCCCTCCCTTACTGATTCCTTCCTTCCTTCCTACCATTCTGCTCTCTTTCTCAAAGTCCCTTCGTTCCTGTTGCCTTCCTGCCTTCCCTCCACCCTTTCTTCTATTCTGTTCTCTCTCCCTCTTACCTTCGTTCCTTCTTCCTCTCTTCCTTACTTTTTCTCTTTCCTCCTTCCATCCCCTCTCTCCCTTTCTTACTTCCCTCCTTCACTTCCTTCCATTATACTTTCTCTCTCCTTCCTCACTTTGTTCCTTCTGTTTTCCTTCCTTTCTTCCTTCTTTTAAAAGAAGGAAGTGGGGTATTGATGATGATGACTTATGTTCTCATATTTATAATTACTTCGTCATTCCGGGTCTCATTTTTCCCTCTCCCTTCCTTTCCCTTATTTCTTTTGTGTGTTTATATGCATACTCTCGAACGTCACTCTTCGCTGCTCCTCGTTGTATTAATTAAGAATAAAGATGGTTGATTTCACCACACATTCTGCATCGAAGGCTGCTGTTATTAAAGTTACTATCGTTATCTTACTGATACTATTTTACTATTATTATTATTGTTACTATCAAGGTAAAGAAAGCGTAGCATATCTTTACCTTGGTTACGATAATCTTTGTTATATACATCGTTACTTTCGTTTAAAAAAAAATAATTATTTAGTTATTGGTATTTGTTTATATTTTAGTATAACGTTATCTGCAACTGGGGTTTGTCAATGTTTGCCTCTGTGACATTTAGCGACATTTAACTGTAGGTTGCGTGCAGTACGTATTCAGAACCAACATCAACAGATCTCGTGTGTATGTTTTTGGTGCGAAGAAACTCTTCATTGCTACTTACCAGCATATTATCACACAGGAATAACAGACTCTTAACCTTCACATAACATTATCCGAATTAAGAAGGATGTAGCGCGTGACTGTGATATTGGTAACTCGTGGCAACATTCGGCAACCACGTGCGCGCCAGGAGAGTGATGCCAGCTGGAGTGTCTGTTTTTAACTTATATTTAATTGTGTTTATTTGTGTCTTTGCTTCCTGTAATACGGTTAGCATTTGATTATTCTGGCATGGTTGCTTTGAAGGTGAAGCAGATATGGTGTAAACAAAGGTAAAAGTAAATAAATGAGGAGTATATTGGAGTAGACAGCGAGGGGTTGTGTTGCCCTCAGCAGGGTTTGTGTGTGAGTGTGTTTTTTTTTTTTTCAGTGTGTTCGTTCCCAGTCCGTGAGCCATCATTCCCGTTCCTGATTCCAGTCTCGATCAAGCGCTTGCTGACATTGTTGTGACTCCACACTGAACTATCTTTAGCACCGTTTAGTCTGTCCAAATGCGATTTAATTAAAGTGGACCATATAAAGCAGAGATTTGTGAACCGTTAAATGCCGCGACTGTTGGACTCTTTGCGTCGTTGCTGGTTATTCCCGCTGAATATGTTTTTATTAATGTGTCCGAATTCGATGTTACCTTCTTTTTTAACACATGAAGTTGGTGGTGGTGAGGTTTTCCCAGTTTCCCAGGCTACACGATTGAAGATGAAGGAGGGAGAAAGATTGATGGTTAAAGAACGACAGGATAAACAAAGGAAGACTGGAATCTCTCTCTCTCTCTCTCGTTGTTCCTTGTTTTATGAGTTGCATAATTTCCTAACATCGTTATAATATCTTTATTTTTTCCTCTACAGTCCAAGCTCCCTTATAGTTTTAATGTTTACCTTTAAGATGGTTATATTAATTCATACTGTACTTTGTTTTGTTGTTCCACTAGTTTTAAGACACTCGTTTGACCTTTATTTTTTTGAGAACGAAGTTTGACCTCGTTTCAACCTCGTCTTCTTCACTTCTCACAATAGATATACAAATGAAACTGAATAAAATCCAACGAAATGATTAGTTTTACAAGCAACAAGAAAATAATTACGATAATAAATAGTAATTTACTGTTGTGGCCTATCAATGATTGTGTTCAGACCGATGAATAGGTTTATAAATAATTGGATCCTATTTTCAGAAATTAATTAATGAAAAGAACGAAATATTATTAGGGTCTTGGAACCAATTAAAGGAGATGAACCAATACCATTATTTTGTGGTGGCTGTGAAATGTGGTAGATCCAATTAGGCTAACTGTAGCAAACACTGTTCATGTGGAACTATTGTTTTTAATTGCTCGTGTGGGGTGAAATTATATTAATGATAGTTGAAGAATCATTATATTGGTTAATATTATTGCTGTGGAGAAGTGAATGATAGGCTAATTTAGTTGTTATATGGTAGTGTTGGTTCCTGTATAGTTTGGTGGTACAGTATAGGTTGTGGTTGTACTAGAGTGGTAGTAGGTATAGTAATAGTTCCATTATTGTTGTTGTTATGTGATGGTTGTGGTTGGTATGATTGGGGGTGAAGGTGTACCAGCTTCTTCATGGGTTGTGGTAGATGCTGTTTGTATGAAGTTGTGATAGTGGTAGTGGAATTCTGGTAGTTGTGGTGTTGGTAAGAAGAATTGTGGTGGTGGTGGTGCAAAAATTTTTGTAGTTGTGGTGGTGGGCTTGTGGTAGTTGTAGTGGTGGAATTGTGGTAGCTGTGGTGGTGGAGTAATTGTGGTAACTGTGGTGGTGGTGGAATAATTGTGGTAGCTGTGGTGGTGGTGGAATAATTGTGGAGCAATGGTAGCCTGTAGTGTAGTGGTCCCAGCAGTGGTACTGTGGTTGGGTTAGTGTTGAAACAGTGGTAGCCTATAGTGTAGTGGTCCCAGTAGTGGTAGTGTGGTTGGGTTAGTGTTGAAGCAGTGGTAGCCTGTAGTGTAGTGGTCCCAGGTGTGGTAGTGTGGTTGGGTTAGTGTTGAAGTAGTGATCATTGGCAGTGTAATTTGCAGTACTGGTAGTGGTGGTTGGGACTGTCTCAGGTAACAGTGTGGTACTGTGGTGGAAGAAAATGCCCAGAAGCGGTCACTCTCCTCGTAAGACACAAAGTTTGTACATTAGCAATGGTGGCGGAGGCGGAGGAGGAGGTGGTGCACGTATCACCTCACCAGATCTCCTCTTGTCCTCTGACCACTTGCATTCTACCCTACACCTCCATCCTGCTGCTCCACCTACTCGTCCACTTAGTCTACATGGTGGAGACACAACCACACACCCTGCCACCTACCTTTACTCTTGCCATCCATCCTATGCAAGGTATATACTGGTATTTTACTGACTACTGACAATCATTTTTTTTTCTCATTTACTTCTACTGTTAGCATGTAATATGGGAGCATAACAAAGGTGTATAGGTCCCATATTGTGTAAGGAGATGCTATTGTACATTTTATGACAGCTACTACATTTCTTATTATTCCTTACTGACAGGTACTATGGTAGTGTGTGTGGTGGTGTGGTGACCAGTTGTAGTAGCAACAATAGCAGCAGCAGCAGCAGTGGAGTCAGCAGGATGCGTGAAGTGAGCAGCAACAATGAGACGAGGGAGGGTGGTGCATCACCAGGACCAGAGGGCAGCACTAGCAGCAGCAGCAGCAGTACGGGTCGAGGGTCAAGTGGTGGCCAGGATGAACTCTTTCACTCACCTCATCATGCCAAGGTGGCTCTCAGACGAATGGAGGATTATTACACCCGTGGCCAACTCTGTGATGTTACACTGGTGGCTGGTTAGTATCTCATCAGTTGGTATATTATTATTGTTTATCTGGTCATGTTTCATGGCATACTTTGGGGGAATCAAGGCACTCCAATTTACCAAAAGTATACCATCTCCTTAAGGTGTAACACATGATGGGTTGTGATATACCGGGACAATTATTTTTGCAGGCGGGAGAAGAATCCGAGCACATCGGCTTGTACTGAGTGCTGCCAGTGATTACTTTGCTGCCATGTTTACATCACCAGTACTGGAAGCCACGCAGGAAGAGGTTGCACTCAGGGATATGGATGCTGAGGCATTACTCACCCTTGTTAACTACTGCTATACTGGTTGGTTATATTGTACAGTATTGTGTTGTACTCTCACTAGATGTCTATGTCTTGATTTAATGGTTTATGCTCTGTTACACTCTTGTCATAAGTAGAGACAGTAGTTATGGAGAAATTCTCTAGTTGGTGAATTGGAAGGTCTCTGATTCCTCCGAACTATTACAGGAAACAAATTACCCTAATGTTACTAATAGGGGATCTGCTTTGTGGCATAGCTTGGAGGAATCAGAGACCTTCCAATTCACCAACAAAAAATCTCCCCTTACATGTAGCTTAGTTATGAGTCAGGAAAATAAGAAATAGTTAAACTAACATGTAGCTTAGTTATGAGTCAGGAAAATAAGAAATAGTTAAACTATTTGTTTCTCCAACCAGGATTCTTTTTATAAATTTGTAATGGTTTTGTTCAGGTTCGTTGGAGCTCCATGAGGACACGGTGGAAGTGGTTCTGTCAACAGCTCACCACCTGTTGTTAACAGAGGTGGTGGGTGTGTGTTGTGAATATCTGGCCAAGCAACTCCATCCTGCTAACTGTCTTGGTATACAACTCTTTGCTGACACCCAGGGCTGCTCTGAGCTACACCGCCTTGCTTCTAAATTCACTGCGGTGAGTTGGGTCTTTGCTTTCTGATACTTCCTATTGTATTGTCTATTTCTCTCAAAGCTAAGCCCCCCATACACGCACAGTTTTAACTGAAGGTCCGACTGAACTGATGGACTGCAGTCCGCTGCTTGTGCCCACACACTATTCAGTTCTACCTTCATGTCCTAACCTCAGTTGACACCCAGCCAGCACCATGGCAACATTTGTTCCTCCCCAACATTTGGACACTGTGCTTCTCAGCCTAGCAGGGGTGCTCACATGCATGAAAAAAAAAGAAGTGCCGAAGCAAATGGTGTAGAAAATGGCTGCTAAGTAGGGAACAATTTTCCCACACAAAACTATTATCAGAATTACGTTTTAAAAGTGGTGACTGGTTTGGTGTGGAACTGAAGCCAGATTTTTAACATGTGCTTCAGTTCATCCGATTAGCTTTCTATCCTGCCTGCAGTTCAAAATACCCCCATACACGCTCAAACTGGCCTGCAGTTAACGGTCAAACCTGATTTCGTCAGTCGGACTGACAGTTAAAACTGTGCATGTATGGGGAGCTTTAGAGCACCAGTAGCTATAGTTCCCTGGCAATATATATATATATATATATATATATATATATATATATATATATATATATATATCCACTTGAGTAACAGCATACTGTATATCATGAAAGGTCATGTTTTCACTTCTGTTTGTTTACTTACAGGAACACTTTGAGGATGTAATGCAACACCAGGAGTTTGTGCAACTGCCACCAGATGAAGCTGCAAGACTCCTAGCCTCTGATGACCTCAATGTACCCTCAGAGGAACTCATCTTTCAGGTGCAGTACATCTTAATTAAGGGGAGATTCATTTGTTGGTGAACAGGAGGGCTACTCACTCCTCCAAATCAAGCCAAGCAACTGGCAACCATTATTTTTGTCACCTGGTCATGTTTCCTGGCATAAAGTACTTAGGAGGAATCAAGGTCCTCTGATGTACCAAAAGTATACTCTCCCATTAAGTTAATAGTCTCAGATTCTGTTGTGTCAAAGTGGAGTTTCATTTCTACAGAAGAGACCCTGTAATATACAGTAGAGAGACTGGATGGCCTCCATGTTAGTACAATTACTAGGGACCAATTGGTGTTCTCTTCCATATTGTATAGGGTTTTGTGACTTGCAAAACAATGCTAAGTCAATTTCTTCAACTTATGTTTGTAGTGTATACTACAATGGATTTTTTATATTTTAGTTCACACATTATTTTTACAGTTGCCATTTCCTTCCTCTCTGTCCTGCTCCTCTCATCATCATCTTCAGCTTTACTGCAGAGACAAAACAAGTATATATATTCCCATTCTTGGCTTAACAATAACTTTCATTTCATGGAGTAAATACATATTAACTGAGATATGTTTCAGGCGTTGGTGCTGTGGTTGAAGCATGACCTTGAAGGACGTAATAAGGAGATGGCACGACTCCTGGCTCTAGTCAAGCTGCCTTTACTCTCACCCCAGGTATTGTACGGTTGTCTCAGTCACCTGGTCCCGTGTCTTATGTCTTGTGTTTTTATTGTTATTATTTATATTATCATTATTATTATTATTATTATTATTTTTATTTATTATTTTTCTGGGGGAGGGTAAAGTTTTCAAAATATAAATGATAACAACACTTAAGTTATATATCAGTTAGTCTGTTTGGAGGCAGATTTTTGAGAAACACTATACTTTAATTTTCTTACACCTTAGGCTATTGTGTAAACTATGATGGATGTTTTTTAATTGTAGCAAATATGCACCAACTCCCTCATTCAATTATATATTCTTAAATTTTTTTATAAATGCAATGCAAAGGAAGACATGTCGCCAGTTTCTGTATCTGTACAATAATAATCTGTAATTTATAATACTTGGATTGTGTTCATAACTGCTACAACAGCAGATCCATTTTCACTAAGTACAATAAATTAAAGAAAAAAGTAAATAAAACTGTTTGCCTTCTCAGTTCTTGACGGACCACATTGGAACCAACGCACTGTTCAGTGAAGACCGAGCCTGTCAGGAGCTGGTGATGGAGGCTCTCAAGTACCACCTGCTGCCAGAGAGACGCTCAGCCCTTCAGTCCCCTCGCACCCACCCTCGCAAATCCACTGTTGGCACCCTCTATGTGGTGGGTGGTATGGATTCTAACAAAGGTGAGTTAATGTGTGGTGTGTTGGATGAGTCTAAGGTACATAGGCAGGAATATCAGTGGTGTTGACAATCGCGTGGTTGACATACAATGGATGGGATGGCTCTGTAGTGTGTGTGTCTTTGGAGTCACCATAACTGTACCATGCCATTGTCAACACCAGGAATGGTTTTGCCTACAACCCTAAATCAGGAGCTGCCAAGACCTGTGCCAGAAAACTTACAGATTCCTATACTATACTGTATTTATATGTAATTATGTTGCTAACAAGAGTGAAAATCTCATTGTTGGCATTGGTAAAGAATTGTCTTGCAATACCAGTTTGGTCCATCTGCAAGAATATTTATCAGTTGGTGATGATAGTGAAAATTATGATAACTATGAATACTATATAAAGGTATCATGCCTTAATTATTTTTTGGAATTACATAAGGTGAGGACTAAGTCATTGTGGGCATCTGTTCAGAAACAGGTGTGTGTACCTTACCTCTGGTTCAGCAAGGATGGATTTATAGTTATAGTTTATGAGTACAGTACACATACATGATGAGGAGGGAAGGGAGACTGAGAATTTCATGGAAAGTGCACAGTCAACTTGTCACTCATGAATATCTCAACCCATGATCCATTATGCTTCACAAACATTTAATTGTGTTTACACAGGTTCGATGGGGATAGAACAGTACAGCTTACGTAAGGACACATGGAGCAGCGCTGGAACCATGAATGGTCGACGACTACAGTGTGGTGTTGCAGTGGTAGAGGGACGTCTCTTGTTGGTTGGTGGTCGTGATGGTCTTAAGACTCTTAACACTGCTGAGGCCTGGGATCCCAACTCCAATACCTGGACACCACTTCCTCCCATGTCCACTCATAGACATGGCTTAGGTTAGTCACTACAGTAACATGTCTTTTATCTGAAATGATTCAGTAACTGGAATGTGGGATAGTGGAATAAATATTTTAGTAATGTCATGAAACACATAATATATTCAAGGTTGGAGACAGGAAAAGCCAAGGAAAGAAAGGATATCTCACAAGTGAAGTAAATTGGCTGATTTTGAGCAGATTTCATTATTAAAATTGGGGTAATGTTTGGGCTGATTATCACATGTAGGGACCTCAGGTGTTTGGCCGTTGGTTTTGTGAGAAATAGTTTTAGAATGTAGAGAACTTACCTTATGTGCATAAAATTCATAAAGTAATTGTATCTATAGTTATGGATAATTCTTACCTCTGTATGAGGATTATAATAATGGCAGATATATCTGGTATTGATTATTAATATTAGTGTTGTGAGTATTATCATAAATATTATATATAATAGGTGTGGGAGTATTGGACCGACCACTGTATGCTGTTGGAGGACATGATGGATGGAGTTACCTCAACACTGTAGAGCGTTGGGACCCACAGGCCAGACAATGGAGTTACGTGGCACCAATGTCAACAGCACGATCCACTGTTGGAGTTGCCGTCCTCAATGGCAGGTAGGTCTTATTGGTCTACTTTGTCTTTCATAACAAGGAAAAGACTCTTTGTTACTTAATTTGTATTGGTTTAAAATACAAATTTTTATGCTACAGGACACTTAAATCATTACTGTAGGTGGCATGTTAACTATCACTAGACAAGAGACAAGCTGATGTAGGTGAATTGAGGCTACTCATAACTGGGCTATATATAAAGCACATCATCTTTATACAGTATACTAAACTAGTCTGTTTCTTGAAAGACTCAGAATTCACCAGCATTTACCTCCCCTATATATCCCTAGGTATTATTTTTTCTGTGATGTTGGACAGACTGTATGCAGTGGGAGGTCGTGATGGGTCATCATGCCTGCGTACAGTGGAGAGCTATGACCCCCATACCAACAAGTGGACTCCGTGTGCCCCGATGGCCAGGAGGCGGGGCGGGGTAGCAGTCGGGGTCCTCAACGGCTTTCTGTATGCTGTTGGCGGTCATGATGCTCCAGCGTCAAACCCATGTGCCTCACGCTTTGACTGTGTCGAGAGGTGGGTATAGTGGCATGGAGAGGAAGTGAAGGGCAAGATAGGGAAGGGAAGGGCATTCCATGTATTCCAAGGATAGGCAAGATAGGTCAGGGGACAAGAAGGCAGATGGAGAATAGGGTAAGGCAAGGATATACAGGACAAGGTATAAAAGTCAGATTAATATAAGGTAAGGCAGGTCAGGATCAGACAAGGCAGGGGTAAGCTGAGATGTAGGCAAAACAAGGCAGGGCAAAGCAAAACAGTGTAAGGCAAAGTAGAGCTGAATTTAATTGGGTAGGTTAAGGCAAGGATGGGCAAAGTAAAACAGAGCACTAAACCACTTCCATGATAACTACATAACCCCTGCCACCAGTATGATTATGATACTTTTTCCCATATTACTAACACCCCACTCCACCACCACCACTATAAATCCTCTCCAATGCCTCCACCATCATCCCCCCTCACTCAGTACTCATACCCCACCCACCACAGATATGACCCAGCGACTGACACATGGACCCAAGTTGCATGTCTGAGTGTTGGTTGTGACAGCGCAGGAGTGAGTCCACTGGGTGGCCGGCTGCTGGTGGTGGGAGGCTATGATGGACAGACGTACCTCGATAAAGTACACGCTTATGATCCTCACACCAATGAGTGGAGTCAGGTGAGAGAGAACAATAAATTAGTGTGGTGTATGTAGTTTACATTTCTCACACAGAGCCACTAGGTCTACTGGAGTCGGGTGAGACAAAACAATAAACTAGTCTTGAATATGCAATTAAAATTTTTCACACAGAGCCACTACTGCTACATCATGTATAATTGTACTATTATTAGTTATTTACATCAATATGATAAGGAAGTAAAATTTCTGTATTTCCTGCCAAATAGAACACAAATTTTTTTCATATAATTACTGTAAAAAGTTTACTGCATTTTATATACCAATGTGATATTCGTGAGACAGTCAATGCACATAACCAGCATTGTGTAGTATGGTGTTATTGTTTTGGTTACTCTCCCAATCATATCCCAATTATCCTTTGTGTCTTGGTGATAATTTGTTTTGATTAATTTGCTTGTCTTTCTTGTTTTATTACATACCAATTTTGATCTGAGATGTTGTTACAGATGGCACCGCTTCCCACTGGTCGTGCTGGGGCGTGTGTAGTGGTGGTGGGGTCACAGAACCATCACTGACCATATGCCACCTGACCACCACCACCACCACCACCACCATCCTCATTTCACCCCATCCAGCCCCACCCTGCTCTGTCCCCAGCTGTAGTTTGCCCCGTCTCTCCCATTTATGATCTCTCGTTGCCGTTGGTCACGGCCAAACCCGCATCCTGTGTCAGCCAATGAAAATATCACACTATTCTTTTACCAGTGGTGACCCCTATCCTTGTGAGCCAGTATTTACCAACCAGCTCTACTAATGAAGACCTCTCACCATTCCATAGCCAATGGTAAACTTGAATCACCCTTCCACCAATGATAAATTCCTGTCAAACTCAATCATTGATGAATCTCTCACTCTCCCAGGAACTCTCTTATGGGAGGGTGGCCATCACAGAAGAGCCTTCAAGTTCAGTTATTCTTACACACTTCTTTTGACATAAGTCACTCACTTCTCATTCCTATAGTATGTTTACCAGTGATGAACAGTTATATTAACCCCAATCTTGCCTTGGTCATGGGCAGTCCTCCCTCTCATGGAGTGGAAAGCATATTGGCTCCAGTTGTTTACATGGCTGGGAATGTGTGTATGGTGATGAGCTTTGGGTAGTGATGTAAATTTTCCCGTCAGGCCACGAATGAAGAATTACTGGTTTACATTTTATTAGTAATTTTGATGTATAATGTATCCGAACAAGTGTTTCTTTAAGATCTTATAAAGTTTCATACTGTACATATAGTGTGACTTTCTTATATAATTTTTGTTGTATTTCCAGAATCTTTTTAATACTGTAATCTCATTTATGAAATATTCTCACATTTACATTGTGGCATTTGTAAAATTCTTAATGCATGTTATGTTCTGAGATATATGGGGTATATAAATATTTTTGTGTATTTAATGGTGAAGGTACAATAATATAATGAAGTAGGACACAGGGTGGGGCGAAGGGTTCCTGATAACTCGTGTGATAATAATATTTAGGCCTAAAAGAATAATTGAGTGTTAGAGAGAGAGGAAGTTGTATCCTTGGGGTGGAGAGATGATAAGGAGCTGGAGAGAGAGGTACAGTAATTATCTTTATACAAAAGGACTTGCATAGTATTTTTACCATGTATGTTTGAGGGATTGAGGTGTTGATAAAATGAATGCTACTGTATTTATGCCTCCAAACATTGCCACAAAGGAGTTTGGAAGAATAGTAGTGTCCATTATGGCAACAAACATCTTGCCAACTTGACGAGAGATTCTTTCAAGGGTAAACTGGTGAGCTATTGATCCCTCCAAACTATGCCACAAAATAGTTCTCCCATTAAAGTAACATTAAGGTCGTCCATTTCCTGGCATAGTTGGGAGGAATCATAAGCCTTCCAGTTTTACCAACAAGAGAATCTCCCCCTAAGAAAAGTAATATTAAGATTGCTTATCGATGGATCTGTGATACTGTTGACCCCCTAACTGTACACACTGCTTATGCTCTCTCAGACACTCGCTCCCCTCTTCCCATCTTCTGAGTAAACATGGTACTGAAATTTAAAGGGGAAATAATGTTATGAAGAACACTGTAGCTTATTAAAATAGAGAAGAAATTGAGTAGTAAGAAAGTCTACCACATGAGCACCTGTTTCCTTCATCCTCCATCCTCAAGCCAGATTTATTTTTTTTCCAATTAGATTAATGGGTGACTGCTAATCACCTAAGGTAAATTTACAGGGAGAGGATGGAGGAAATTAATTTGCTCAAGTGATCCAGCACTTGCTTAATTTAAGGGGGAAGTACAATGTTAGTGATAAATCTGGAGCAACTGACTCATCCCTCCAAACTATTCCAAGCAACAGGCCACCATTATTTTGGTTCATTGAGTCCTGTTTCCTGGTATACTTAGGAGGAATCAAGGCACTCTAATGTATGTATCAACAATATGTTACCCCCTTCAGACTCAGGAGTTAACTGTTGTAAAATGCTCAGTTTGATGTGAATCAAGGGGGTACGATATTGGCGATGAATTGGAGACTGCTGGTTCCTCTAAATTATATATATATAAAAAAACTACAATATAGTTCATATCTTTTATGGCACAATTTGAGTGAATCAGTAACCCCCTCCAATTTGCCAACATCATATTCCCCATAAGACCCTTTTGTAGTTGTCCTTCATAGAGTCAGTACAGTATTATTTTTTTGGGCAGCCATCTAGGATTGCTCAGAGAACTTCATTGCTGTTATAGGAGGCAGAAAAGGAGAAAAATGAAGAGAGAATAAGGTAGACAGGAGAGAATGAGTACTAGTTGTAATTATCATTAATACAATGAGAAATACAGTCCTGAACTTTCTATTCTTGAATTAATTATGCAGGATTTATTTACATGATGGAAGGGGAAGGAAGGTGTTACATTGTTATATTCTGATAATTCAAGTGAAAAATAGAGAGAAAAGGTGGAGTACTTTACTTTGTTGTTTTAGAATGGTACTGAACCACTGCACAGTTGGGATGAAGACGGTATTTGTTGTTGCTGTTACAGAGGGGAACTTTTATAATGTCATTACTGTTGTGACTGTATTTAAAATGTTATTTCTTCAATCTCACCTAGTGATGGATAGACTTTGGTGCAGCACTCATTTGTCCCTGAGTCATTGCTTGGGTTCAGTTCCATGTGTATGTAGTGTTCAGCCTGTGGTGCTCATACTGTACAATTAACAACCGAAATACAGTTGTTACTGCCTTAGCTGACTTCCCATTATGTTGGCAGAAACAGACACAATTTTGTCTCTTTTCATACTTGTTAAATTTAAGAGAATATGAATTTAAAAAGGGAATAAGACTGCCATATTCACATGTATTCAGTACTTGGAAGAATGATTTTATCAACAGTATCTTTGCATTTTTCCCAGTTTATATAGTGCTAGAAGAGATCAAACTTGTTTTTGCATCTACAATAGCAGTTTCATCTCACACCGATATATTGTGTCTACTGTCTCACCCTGATATGATATAATATAATGGTCTAGAGTTAAAGAAGAATGAAGATACCCTCTTTCTTCATTGTCTGTCACCTAATGTGATTTGCAAACATAGCACCTCCCAGCAGTATAGACTCTATCCTTTACCGCCCTCTTCACCACACTAGGATAACCAGCTAGTGTGTGCTAAAATTCACATACACAGTGATCTTAAAGTGTCAATAAAAATTTGTTCCTCATTTTACTTCAAACTACTGCTAAGAGAGTGAAAGTAAGCAATGGCTTCAATGAACACAATACCTTGTAGGCTATAGTCACTGATTGAAGTTGTCTCTCTTGTATGAATCAGTACATACATTTCTTTACCAGATACATTTAAAATGAAAATATAATGCATATAGTTGCAATTAGAGATGAAAATAATGTCAGTACATCTACAGTATTTTCGTTATGTATTCAAGACATTCATTACTAGAAAATCCAAATTTATGCATAAGTCAGAACTGTTATCAGCAACTCAGTTGTAATACCGCAAGTCATATTTTCTACACGCCTAGAAAAGATGAGTGAGTTTTACTGACAAACAACAAAAGTGATACACTTCCATTTTCATTTTTAGCCACATAAAGGAATTGTACAAGAAGGGTAGCATATTTTTTCTTTCTCTTTCACTTGTGGTGTAATAAGAATATGGCATGTGGTTGCTGCACTGAAATCAAAGTTCACAGAATATTTCCTTTCATTATGATAACTATGGTGCTATAAAACATGTTTACACATTTATAATGTCCTGTATCTTCTGTCAGTACTGGTTTTACAACAATGTCATGTGCTGCACATTGCACATTTTTTGCATTATCAGCAAGTTGATTACAATAATATGGAAGGAAAGTTTCAATAAACTTTTGTTTTCAGGTGTACACATATATTGTAGTGAGGTGTGGTGAATACTGTACATCAGAACTGAGGTTGGGAACAACTACACTTCACTTTTTGTCTTGTCCAGTGAAGTTTAACTTATTTTTTAATTTTGATTTTGAACTTTGCTGTCTGTTGTGCCCTGGTGCAGAGGATTAACTTCTTGCCTAAAGTGTGGTGTAGAGTTTGGATGTGGAGGCTGTACTGTACAGTAGTCTCACTCCTACTCTTTGTTTTCTCTCTCAACATTTTTCATTCCACACAGGTGTGATTATTTTGGCATTTTTAGATTTACATGACTATGTACTGTAGTATGTTTTGTGCTGTAGTGTTATTGTTTTAATGCTTGTATTATTCCATAGCTTATACTCCTTATACTGGTTGTTTTGAAATTTTATACTGTAAGGATGTTGTTTTGTAATTTTGTACTGGAAGGATGATTTAGAAATCTACTAAGATGACAGGCATCATGATGGTACAGATATTTAGTGTATGAAACTTTTAATATACTTGGGTAGGTGTGGTTTGAAGTGCCAACTGTGTCAGTTATGTTATTATTATTAAATGACAATATCCAACCCAAGAGCTACATTCCAGTTAACCCATTGTATCCTAAGGGCATTCTGTAGATAGCAGTGGTTAGTTCTGAGTATAATCTAGGATTTCTAATGGTGACTTGACGCTCCCAGCTGACTACGTAACATTGGGTGCATTTGTACTCACACCCTTCTCTCACTCCGCAACCTACCCCTTTGAGCCTATTTCCTTATATCTGGGGGTCTTTCCCTCCCTTGCAGTCCCCTTTCTACAACACCATGTCAACATCATGACAAGCTCGGCAGCCAGCCCTTGTATAATACTCCTTCCATGAACATTTACAACACTGGAGGGGGATAAAAGAAGTACCCTGTGAGGTAACTCGAGGGCAACCATTGTTAATGAGTCTTTCTACAGTATATGCACTGTTAAGAGTCCAGTTAATTTTTTTACAGCATAGTGTAGTCGTGTAGGGAGTTATAAGAACACACACAATAATATTTGCTACCTTCACTCTTAATTTAAGTAGTTTTTGTGGTGGGCACACTGTATAAAACTGATGTAGGTAATGTTAACTTTGTCATACCTCAGACCTCACAGTAGCATTGTACAGTCGGTGGCAAATATCCTGTCACCACATCTGCCAATTCTTGAAGTAAGTATGGAAATATATGTTTCACCGGCTCATAAACTGAAAAAATAGAATTATATAAATTTCCCCCTTGGATATCATATTTCTGTCTGGTGAATGTGTTTATTTCATGATTAACCTTTATGTTATCTTTTAAGAAGTGCTGACTGAGGTGATGCGACTTTTGCCACCAACTGTACATTCATTATATGCATTTTATCCCCTTGAGGCTGTGCATGTTAATATATCCAATTCAGATCTTTTAATCAAGGACACCAGGTTATGGTTCACTTTGGAAATAATGAGTTATGAAGAATGCTGGGTCTAGGCATTCAACAGGTACCAGTAGATTAAAGTTACATTCCTTCAAACTGTCCCACAAAACATCACATTGAGAATCTAATCCATGATAGTTTGGAGAAATCAGTAACCATCAGTTTCTTAAATATTCCTACTACACCCTTATCATTCCTTGAAGAAACAACCCACACTGAATTGACTAATATTTGAGAATATAATTATAAATAAATAATCTGAATAATTGTATAGCTAGATGGAATCTGAAACTTCATACAATAGATGTAACAATAATTCCAATAAATGTGACCAATGGGTTCTAATTTCCCAGAAGAACCAGATACAAAAAAATGTTAAGGGTTGGTTGATGGTGATGATAACTTTGGAGTGATGACTCCATGCAGTTATTGTTTTTAAATTCATTAACCAGGTCTTCACCATCCCTGACCTGGCCTATCACTTTTCATATATGAATTTCAGATATTAGCACTGCTGTTCAATGTGGACCTGTTGTGTATGTGTGTGTGTGTCTGTATTGTACGTGTGGGGTTCCCTCTGCCCATCACCCTTTGTCATGTACTACTGCTTTGGTTTCACTTGGTCGCCTTGGGCTTCTTCATCATAGGTCCCTACATCCTTACATAAGTATGGGCACATGGAAAGATATGCATTAGTATGATGTACATACACATTTATAAATTAATTTTGTACATTCACACAGATACATGGACTAAGGCCACATAGGAAAAAGCAGCAACTGGACATTTGTTTAGGTAGTTATCATAGCAATAGACTGAATCAAACTTCAGTCAGTCCTTTCCATCACACCCACATCACAAACTTTGACAGTCTTGTACAGTCTTTCATGAAAGCACTTTAAACCTTTCAAGTTGCAGTATTGTATGGATGAATGTATGAATGCAGACATAGGTTTTATCAGTCCTGCTGCCTTGTAATATACACTCATGACTGTGTTTATTGTGTACTGTGTATGTGCAAGGAAAATAAATTTTCACTGTTGTCTTTCATGTACAGTATGATACTGTATCGTATACTCATATCAGTAAATGCAGTCATCATTGTTTCTTGTTGGTAGGTGCATGAGACTTGACTTTCGTTGACAACTGTACAATATTAAATGTAACTATAAAATCTCTTGATCTGTGTCAATTTGATGTTTAACTAAACACTTCAAAGAAAGCCATAATATGGAAGAAACTTATAATGCTTACAACAGTTTCATATTGTATTCAGAAGTACTAGCATTATTAAATGATATTTCCATACCATTGCCCTGTGTGGACCCATGGAACCCCAGGCTTTTGTATTATTTTGCCATGTGAATTGAGCAACAAAAAGCATTTTCTTCAAAGAAGTACATGTAGTTTAATAATACCACTCATAGTATGTACTCCATTTCTTGCAGCACAAGTTACAAGAGTAGGAAAGGCCACTGTCTGAAGTTTGACCACTCACTAAAGTGCTGTGCTGTACCCAAGAGTAATGTAGTTTTGTATGTAGCATAGTACAGTTGAGAGATGTACAAAAGTATCACCCCTTGAGAAGGAGCCTCATGTTTGCTTCTCTGCTTCAAGTGGTCAGTGAAGGCTCCTCCTTAAGTGAATTTTTTACAATCTATCTTAGTAGTTTTCCAGTTGAGAGGTGCAGGAGTATAATTTGTACTGGAGATTAATAAAAATACATTAAGAAATTCTATAGTATTAATGTGTATTCCCCGAGATAATGTGATAAGGAAGAACCTTGTACTGTACTATTACATTCATATGCAATTCTGTATACTTTTTCTAAATCTTTAAAAAAAAATTAGCATGTGAAGCTTTGGAGGGCTTGAATTATTTTCTGCAGAACTGGCTACACTGTATTGCTGACTATCTGAGTAATCTACTAATCTGACTGTTTAAGAGGCCTCACACCCAAGAACAATACATGTGTGTTACAACTTAACTTACATATACAGATCCATAAACCAGTACAGATGGTCGTAGTCGAGGTGGAGAGCGAAAGGGATAAAGGTAGAAGAGGTGGAGGGAAGGAGATAAAGATATGGATGGGGAACAAATTGAGACAAAGAACAGGTGGATGATGAACAAGTTGATTAAAAACATCCCTTTCGTCGATAAATCATTCAGACGTTGCGTCATAACCACCGTTATCCCCATTGAGAAGACCACGAACATGTACTGTACTGGTTGGTATGGCTGGATGAGAGAAAATAAACTATCATCCCCCTTCATCTTTACAGGGTTTTTTTCTGTAGATGACACCTCAGTACCATCATCAAAGACTTATTAGGGGAAAGTTCATAATGTCCACATATATAGGGCAAAGTATTTCTAGCATCTAGTTCAGCATAATAAATGTATAAACATCATATTGGTTTACGTTCCCTGGTTTTACCTGCGTAGGCCATGTCTGATAACCTAGCTAGCTCCTCCTACCACAGTTAAAGAACCCGAGAACACAGAACATTAGAGAACCCTCGGAAATCTTAGGCGTACGTATCATTATTATACGCCCTATGGTGAAATGTTGCTATTTGGAGGAATTCTATTGTATTCAGAAGACAGGAAATGGGTGTGACTCGTTAATCTCGATTTGTAGTGATGAGACCGATGACGGAAATGACAAATAAATTACTTGAGTATAATCTTCTGTAACTCATTGCACTCTTGTATTAGATGCTGGAATAAGGGACTGGAATATTATATTCATTTCTATAGATATTATTGCACCTTCCTGTCCTATTGTAAGCATCATATAATTATTACTACTTTACCTCCCCTCCGGTTTCAGTATCGCTGGTACAAAAATTAATTCACATTTATTGATACATGAACATATCTACGCATGTAATTTAAGGAATTATAAGCATGACTTATTTACTTTTCATTCATCTGAAAACATACAATTATTTATTTATTTATTATGACCCTTATGTGATAGACTTAACAGCGGGACTGTCTTTATTTTTACCTTAATTGCACCTTGTCAACCATACAATCAACAAATATCATAATCATAGTATAACATCACAGAGAGTTACAATACATCAAAGATCAAGCATAAAATATTGTGCTGTACTTTGTTATAATAGTATAAAGTCCCATGAACAATACAGTACTAGTTGCCTCCAAGGCCTGTCTCTCCTGACGTTCTTTTTCAGTAAGTTTTTTGTTATTTTTGTGTACACCCTTTGACCTCTGGGGGACAACCAACCTTACACACCTACAGGGGGGACTGCTGCTGGTGTATGTGTGGTATGGGGTGCCAGGGAGGGAGGACAGGGCTGGTATATACACGGTATATATATGTGTGTCTCTAGCATTCATTTCCTACTTCGTATTTATTCACTCGTGTTATTATTATTTTTTTTACTCTTGGCTACAGTCACTGCGTTTATTTTCCCGGGGATGTTCGTTATCATTATTGGTATATATGAATAATTTTTCCACATGGATTTTTCGTGTCATATTTTGGGTTGTTACCTATATTCACTGTTGACCATAAAATTGTGAAGATACTAATATTTGTTTTGTACAAATTGCCAACCCCAACAAACCCGGGGTAGACTATGGGAAATTTGTGGTTTTGTGTGGATAACATAATGTACTTAAGTATAATTGGCCTTGAATTAGTACTGATAACCATTAAATACGTGTTGGTAAATTTGGAGCAACTTATTCCTCCAAACTATTCCATGCAACAGGACACCATTATTTTCATTCATTTGGTCCTGTTTTCCAGCATAGTCTGGAGGAATCAAGGAACTCTAATGTATCAAAAGTGTATTACAGTACCGGTACTCCCTTAATGTTGAGAGTTGGAAAAATCAAAACAACTTTTGGCAAAACCTGGCTTGAGATTTCCTTGGTTCTCCAACTTTCATAAAGCATAAAAGATAAAATTTTGTAAACGTGAGCCAAGTTTGGGTGAAAATTGGGTATTTATTGAAAGAATTACCTTTTTGTAGTAGTGTTGCCAGATCCGGCTAGGTCCCAGTATTTTGCCCCGGTCATTTCCTTTACTTTACCACGGTTATTTCCCGGTAGTTTGCCCAGGTTAGGTCCCGGTAGTCTGCTGTGGTCTAGGTTAGGTTAGGTAAGGTCAGGCTAATTTCAAAATGCCCCATTTAAATATGCCCTATCTTGGAAATGGGGTATTTGCGGAGGAAATGCCATAGAAGAAAATAGTCTTAGAATGGTCTAAATAAGTGGGTAATGAAGGTAGAAAAACCGTACGCATTAACGGTAATTCTTTCAATATTTACCGAAAATTGGCTTAGATATTGTAATATTAATCAACCAATGATACAATGTTTTGTGTGACAGGTCCGGGTGGATGATGCGAGACCTGTACAATGCTCTACCCCTGCCAGATGACCGACCTATTACATCCATATGTGTGGTGGAGGAGCTGATAGGATGCCCACCCAACTTTACAGCTGTAAGTAAATACCCTAATATTAATACAGCTGTAATATTCTTCATTATTTTTCCCAATAGGGGGGTCATTGAATAAAGGAACTGATATAGAAAAATTAAATGAAGAGATTTTCAGATATTGTATGGCAAAAAAGAAAATCCAAAACTTTATGTAGACATTTATTCAGATGTAGAGGTGCTCCCAGACCACAACACTTTGTTGTAGATGATATAATAGTTCTGTTCAAATCCTCCAATCCAAACTTCTATCATTATTAACATTGTCTTCCAAATGCTCTCATGGTTAGGTATATGGTTGTGTGAGAATAAACCTGTGCTCTAAAACCACACAGTTATAAATGAGAATATGAACAGTATTATAGTACAGTACTATACGGTATTTCATTTACATATAGCAATACATACTGTATTTTGCTTTAGTATTCCAAATCCAACGAGTCTTCTAGCCCCACATTACAAATTTAAGAGGGTCAACTTGAGTGACTTTTTGTAATAAGTGAGTGTATCAACAGGTAAACAAGACACATGACCAGGACATTGATGCAGACCTGTACAAGGATGGGTTTTTCCGGCGGGTGACCAGGTACTTGTGTCACAGCAAGGTGGAAGGTTACCAGGGTTATGTGGTGGAACAGCTGGCTATTGTACCAGAACGTGATGCCAGGCCTACTGGATACACCATCGTTGAGCAGACTTTTGATACCAGTAAGTGGATTGATGGCTGGAGAGTTACAATGTTCCTGATAGAACTGTAGTAGTGGTTGTTATTAAAGACCCACTGGGAGATGTTTGACACTGTGGGTTTTACTACTGTAGTACCATATGGTTTGGTACAACTACAGTAGTATCATTTGGCTCTTCAAAGTAACAGATCATGATAACTTATTCATGGTTAATTCTTCAGTGTCAAACTTCATATTTACCTGATTAATTGAAAAAATTCTTTCATGGAGCAGAAAGTTGTAACAGTGACTGAAGCTTTGTGTGTGTGAGTGTAATAACCTGGTGCAGAAATGTCTCTACTGCACCGATTTTAATATTAATCAACTTGGTCAGGACTGGAAACTGGCACTTCTATATAAAACTTCCTATCGTTGCTATTATTTCTTAATGTGTAGTATTTTAGGAAAAAGTTAGGTTTTTCCTTTCTCAAATAGTATGTCAGTTTGTGAACAGGATAAAATTATTTGATCTTCACATTTTTTAAAGAATTTCCCCAGTATAGGAGATTATGTAAATGTATATCATGAAATGACCTTGAAATGTGGTGGCCTTTCAAGCTTAGGATGGTCTTCATGAAATCACATCCTCCTCCTCCACTGAACCCAGTATACAAGCTTTATCCCTTCCATACTTTCTTCTTTGTTTTTCTTCTTAATACACTACACTACTACCATTAATACCATCACTGCCACCACCACCCCTAGGACCATATGCAAGAACATTCATGGTGTTGACGATGGTCTAGTAAGGGTACAATGACTTCATCGACACAATACAGAACTATTGTATTGGAACTATGCCATCATTAACACTTAAGATATTCTTGCATACAAAACCTACTGTGACCAATCTCACTAATACCATTACTAATGAGTTTTAACTCCATACAGATCAGAAGGCTTTCAAGAAACGGCAGCTGTGTTTCAAGCAAGTACCACATAAGTTGGCCACACAGACCATCACAGACATCATCATACTCAGCCGCTCCAAGTTGGCTCCAGAGGGCTTTAGTCTAGTTGGGGAGATGAATGGTCTGTGTGTGTGTGTCAAGCCTGGCCCAGCCCCATCTGTCACACACTCTCCAGGCCCATCTCAGTCCCTTGTACACACACCAGCACAACCTTCACCGCCACGTTATGGGTCAGTTCACTTTACACTCAGTTATATACAGATATCAGCACTTCCACCTGGGACAGTCAGCAAAGCTAATCCTCTAATTCTGTGAAAGGTAAATTCAAGGAGTACAAACTCATGTTGTTTAAACACATAGGCTACCAGTAGAATAAAAAGTGGACCAAGAGAATCACTTATTGTTATATTCCGGCTTCAATCTTCTAAGGGAGGATTTGACAACACTCACTGTCCTGGATGATAATGTTGGAAGCTGTACAGTTTATACAAATGATTTGTCCATTTTGTCCTGCAACTCATAAAATTATGAAGTGTTTGATAGTATAACTGTATAGTTTAGGTTATAGAAAGTAGAGTACAAAATGTGATGAAATACTTGATACACTATACAAGAATTACCAATAATTAAACCAAACAGCTGCAAACACGACCAGTCCAGTCTTGATTTCCTGACAACTGGTACCATTGATATCTGATAAGTATGGTACCACAGCTATGATTAGTTAAAAGTTATTATTTTGGTGACTAATGTTATGGACAGACTTGATCCACGTGGTAGTGGAGGAGGAGGAGGAGGTCGGATGTACCCTGGAATGACCCCTGCCAGACCTGCCCCTGGAGCACCCATAGGACCTGGCAGGCTCCCTCAGGGTCAGCCACCCCCATTGCCACCCCGCTTGCATCCCCGACCAGGCCCTTCACCCACACACACACCTTCTGCAGCAGAGAGCATGCTGTATGGTCCCAGTCAGTCAGGTATGAAACTATATTATATTTTCTACTTTCAGGTACTGTAGAAGGAAAAAACACCTAATTCACAGCTACAGTACTCCAATTATAAACATGGATTTCCATTATCTCCCATTCATTATCTTCATACTAGCTTATCTTTATTGTATGTATTTAAGGGGACAAGAAAATATATACTTCCTGTTGTGTATTTGTTACATATAATTAATATTATAGTTACATGCAGTACACTGCAGTGGTTCCCAAACCCATGGTCTCGACCCAAATGAAGGTCACGTGGGTGTTCCTGAGTGTCGCGGGATGGCTACAAAATTAATAAAACAAAAATAAATAAATAAATAAAAGAGAGAGAAAGAGAGTAGTTTGGGAAATACTGCAGTACAGAGTATCATTAATGATATATTATCAGGACTTTTTTACCATTGGGGGTATTTGTATAATTCAGCATATTGAATGATTTGGCAAAGGTAAAGACCATTTTATGCCAAGTTTTTCAGGGTTTACCGTATATTGTAAAGTTGGATAATAATCATAAATAGTTTAGTACACTGTAACAAATTATAGAATACAGACCTGAACCCACCACAAGAGTCATCATACTGATAAGTACTTTATAGTGTATACTGTACTTCTAATTGGGTTCCTTATACTATAGTTATCTGGTATACACACAGCACTGTTTGGATTGCCATTTGTGGTCAACAAGCGATACCTGAACCTTGGGGAGTCCTCTGCACCACCCATCCCCACCTTCAGTAAGAAGAGCCGCCAGCAGATTGAAGATGAGGTGAGTGGGGGAAAGTTTGGATTAGAGAGAATGAAATTGGATGGAATTGGGTTAGTTTACAGTTACACCTCTGTCTCCTATAGAACGTCTAATAGGTCGATAGAAGACGTTGTTCTATATGAAATCGTTCTATGTGATACACGTAACCTATGGGGAAAACGACAATTGGTCGATCAATCACCAAAATTGTCCCTGAAATTAACATAAAATACTTTTTAAGGTTTTTCTTGCCTTAATCCTACAGGGATGTATGTAAAATGCATATTACAATTCGTATTAAGGTTTTCCTTACATTAATCCTACGGGGATGTATGTACAGGGGAAGGGGGAGTCCGAGGCTTGGTGAGGATCACTCGCTATCGGTGTCCTCACCGTCACCAGTTGCGGGACCTGTGAGGATGTTGATAGCCCTCGAGCTCTTCCTGAACACATTCACATCTCTCATGAAGCCAGTAAACTCATCATTGGTGACCTCAGAGGGGCCAGGCTGAGGCTCACCAGAGGGGCCAGGCTGAGGCTCACCAGGAAGAGGAGAGGCAGGCGACTCATGTGACTGAGACGAGTTGGCGCCATCCGTGGTGGTGGAGGTGGTAGGGGGGAGATAGCGCGTGATCATCGTTTGTTTTCTTTTATTAACCATACGCTGGTGAAGCTGCTTGTAATAACGCAAAGTAGAATCTAACTGTAACACAAACTCAGCCTGTTTCATCTTAGATTTTTCATTTTGAAGCACAACTTGTTTTAGATTTTCAGCACTAGCTAAAATTAAACTTAATTGATGACCTGAATATTCACTCTCGACATTTTCCTCCATTATAGGCTCTTGCTGTGCCAACTCGTCCTCAATGACTAAACCAGACACAATACACTCCACACTCTGATTATCACCCTCTGAATTTATAGCCAAAATTTCCTCCTCTGTCACAGATTTCAATCCCGGCACCTCCCTTGCCACCTCCACAGCTCTTGTCACTGAGTCACGTAAATCTTGTGCTTCACTTTCAATCACGTTTTTAACAAAGGATGGGGCAACTTTCTTCCAAGAATGCCTGATAGTAGCCACATTAATATCCTCCCAAGCCTTCAGCATGTGTGTAACCGCATCTTTTATAGTGAACTGCCTCCAAAACTGTTTCACTGATATAGCGTTGAGGTTGGGTGCGAGGTGGTGGTGTGGAGCGGACGAGCGAGCAGACTGGTCGTCGCTGTCTGTCTGGGTACCAGGTTCACCACCTGCTGGCTCTGGCAAGGGATCGTCGATGTCGCCTGCCTCGTCACCACTGTCCAATATCGCCTGTATCTCCTCTCCAGTTTCTGTTTGCTGTCTCATTAAGGCATAAACTCTTGTCTGATAAAATGTCTTCACGTTCGCGATCACCTCTTGATCAAGTGGCTGCAGGAGCGAGGTGGTGTTGGGGGGATAAAACAGCACCTTTACTTTAGGATGGAGGTCACTTAAATGTTCTGGGTGTGCTGGACAGTTATCCATTGTAAGCAAAACTTTAAATGGCAACCCGTTCTTCCTGCAATGCCACCTTGCATCTGGAACGAACATGGTAGTCAACCACTCCTGTGTTGTTGCAGAGTTCATCCACCCATTTAAAGTCTTCATCCAGTAGATAGGGGCCTGTGACATGCTTGTTAAATTGTTATAACATCTTGGGTGAGCTGCAGTGTGGACAACCAAGGGTTTCATTTTGTGTGTCCCAGTTAAATTACAACAAAACAGTATAGTAAATCTGCTCTTGTCAGCCTTGCGTCCTCTAGCCTTCTTACTTGCACGGCTTATGAAAGTGGAAGTTGGCATCTTTTTGTATTGAAGACCGCACTCGTCCATATTATAGATGCACTCAGGATCATAACCGCCCTCTTCAATGGTGTCCTTGAGAATTTGAGGGAAGTTATCTGCAGCCACAGAATCAGCAGATGCTGCTTCGCCGGTTAAATTAACATTTCTTATCTCCTTTCTGTCAATGAAGCGATACAGCCATCCAGTAGAGGCCTGAAAACCAGAAGGCTGCACCTTTTCTTTATCGTAAATTGTTAGATAAAACTCTTTCGCCATCTCCATAATTTGTTTCTTGTTTACGGGGACACCCTCACGTTCTTTTTTACTTACCCAAGCATTCAAATATCGCTCCATCTTTATCACTTTGAAATCTGGTGCTCGCTTTCTGGAGTCTATCTTGGAAGCTCCATATGCCTTGATGGATGCACGAATCTCGTCTCTTTTGCGCCATATTGTTCTTACACTGGACTCTGACAGCCCTAAATCACGTCCTATGGCTGAGTTTCCTTCTCCTTTCTCTTTCCGAGAAATAACTTCCTTCTTTATATCAAAGGATATGGCCTTCCGTTTTGCAAATGCACGACCTGGCATGACTGAGCGTTGAAGCTGGTGGTTAACTCGTAATCACTAAAAACGAGCGAGTCACACAAAACGCGGGGTAGGGTGAATGGAGACTGAGGGTAGGGGGAAGCCGGGAAGGAGCGGGAGAAGTGGCAGGAACACGCTCATCCACACTGTGCGCGGACACCAGTGATATAATTTCCTGACACGTTCTGCATGATTTAGCTCGTTTTGTATAAGAACTCCTCGGATTTGCTTCACTTATTTTCACCACTCGTTCTATATGGATGCAATCGTTTTATAAAATAATTCTAAGCTAATATTTTGGTCGCTCGTTCTATACGAGAATCGTTCTATGTGAACACGTTCTATACGAGACCGAGGTGTACTTAAATAAGGTTCATTCAACTTGAAGCTCCCGAACTTATCATCCTCTTGACTAGTGCACAGCTTTTACAATGGAATGGTGAATGGAGGAATATGGAGGATTTCAATATGAAATCCTTACCACAAAGTCATCCATGATTTAAGATGGCTGCTACCTCTTGTCCCTATCACAGCAATGGGAAATACAGGACTGAACATGGTCTATCAATGATGTATGCATATACAGGCAACCCCCAGGTAACGAATGGGTTACGTTCATAAAAAACTGTTCGTTGCGTGAATTTTTGTTGCGCGAACCAATTATAACAGTGCTCCGAATTTAACATGCCGGTGGAGCGTAAACAAAGCTAGAGTTTATCATAGTAAATGGTTTAAATGAAATGCAAACTGTATACCATTTAAACAGTTTTATTTTACACAAAATGACGAACAATACTATTAGTTTTCTCCCCTCTCTCGTGCCTATGAATAATGTCTAGCTTCACTTCGAGAGTAGGGTATTTCCTGGTCTTCTTGGTAACACTAGGCGACATTGCAGGGTTGGTTGCAGGGCGTTTGGGTGGCATGATGAGCGAGTTACACTGCTTTTACTGCTCAAGAGAAAAGCTGTTATTGTTTTGAACTGTAGCACGCAGTATTGCCAGGTCTGCTTTACAAAATTTCCCTAACTCTACCTTTAGAATTTCCCTTTTTACCTCAATAAATCCCTGTTTACTCTTGAAGATAGTCGTTCATTTACCATCTCTTGATATTTAGTCTGGTAGAAATTTCCCCATTCACTCTTGAATAATATTTATATAATTTCCCTGTGTAACTTCAAAATTCCCTAAAACAGAGAAGTTTTCCTGCACCTGGCAACACTGGTAGCGCGGGAGTGAGCGTGCAAGAGCGATTGGTGCACATTTTTTCCGATAGAGGCACTGCTGTACTCACAGCCTTGCGTGATGAGGCGGGGCTTTCAAACTCGGTAAAAATTTCGTTATAGTGGTTTTGGTGTTCGTTATGCGAGCAAATGGTAGTAAAGTATAACCTTTGTTGTTGCGAAATTTCGTTGTGTGAAAGTTTGTTACACTGGGGTCCTGTACTGTACAACACTTAATGTTATACTGGACAGTATTCATTACATCATGTGTTTTATAATTTACATTAGTGTTCCATGATTAAATTCTTGAGCCCCAAAACTACAAATTGCACCCAAATTATAATAATCTGTGGAAGTACTAATACAATGCCCCATTCCTTACCTCTCCTCTTGTCTTTTTCAGTATTATTACAGTTTCACCTTGGAACAGGACATAGTGCAGCGTCCCACAACAGCCACAGCTGCTGCAGCCTCCACCTCCACCACCACAACACCTACAACCACACCTGCCACCTGAGGGGTTTGTCGTGGTTGCCTTCCCACAACCATACTTCTGCTTCCATTTTATCTTCCTTCTGTTACCATCATGTCCTACTTTCACAGTCATTATACCCTCCTTCCCTCCCACCATATTTTCTCATAGCTGTTCTACAATGTTTTCTTGATCAGTTTATGTTTTTATTGGACTGTCATTCAGGCTCAATTTTTTCTTCTGCATTTCTCACTTGTTGGTATAAACTGGTGTTTTAAACCTTGTTTATTCACACACGAATAATGGCAAACTCTTTTGTTGTGACCTTCACTTTGGAGGAATCTTCCATAGGGAGTAGAGCATCAAAATTGTAGATAGATGGATAGAGAGAAATAAACGGGTATTCGCCACCTTCAGGTATTTTCAAATCTATCCCTACATTCTCTTCAGTTTTTTTTATAATCCTCTCTCCCGCTCATCTTCTCATAACACTATTTATTGTCATACTTTTCCAACTTCTTTCTTACTTCCTCTTTTTTTCCACTACTCCTCCATTTTATTCCCAGTCACAGATTTCCATATATAATATTAAACCTTCTCTTTATTTCTCTTTCAACACCATTCCATCTTAATTTTAAGTTGTGGTGACCTAATCTTTCCAGTGGGATTGATAGAAGTGAAATCACAACTCGTCCCTACATATAGTACACTCGACCCTCAATTTAATGGACTAAAAGGGGGTTAATCTTGTCCGTTACTGGAAAATTGACGTGACCTAGAGGATAAATTGGAATTAATACTGTACTGTACATACAAAATACAGTATAGTAATTCCAAACTCATCTTAGAAGTAAGGACTATGTCCATTGAGAGGTTGTTTACTCTAAAGGGGTTAGGCTTAAGAATGAGGGTAGGGGAGTGGTGGTGGTGGGTGGCTGACGACACATGTAATATTGTTCAGTTTTCACCAATAGTCCTGGAGTATTTACTCGTACAGTACGCATGCATTTTCTGAGTTTGTATTAAATATTTTTGGTTACTTTCTCTTACAGTCACTTCTACTTTTAGTCTGTATGAATTTGCTGTGCCCTCTACAAATGCACGTCATGTTTAATCTGTTTTAATTAATTTTGATTTTATTTACCTTAAATGTAGTTGTAGCAGTATATACACTATGTACAGTCGTCAGCAGAAATTTGTCCCATTCAGCTTGGGTGAGAGGAGTCTGGTAATCTGCTAACACACTATGAGAGTTGACAAATATGGATTAAATGCATAATACTGAAGATCATTAGCCATTTAAATCATACTTTTCAACTTTCATAGTGTGTTAGCATATTACCAGGCTCCTCTCATCCTAGCTGAATGGGACGAATTTCTGCTGACAACTGTATATGACTCAGAATGAATGTTATTCCAAGTCGTCATCCACCAAGACACCACTCGGACCTGGCTGGGGCGGACAAAATTTTCATGTAACTGACTTTCTGTCCGATGCGTAATGATTGTCCGGTAGCAAATATTGTTAATTAAATCCGATATCCGTTAAAAGGGGGTTCGTTAAATGAAGGGTCGAGTGTATATACACACCACAGATTCCATCATGTATTCTCTTTCTTTAGTATTCCTTCACCTTTGATTTTCTCAGTTGATGTTTAGGCCTATGTTACACCAGTTGTATTAATGAGTGGGGGATAAAGGAGAAAAAAGAGGACAGACAGCCCTTCCTCCTCCAGCCAGCCCTCCCTACCCTTTCTCTTTTTCTATTTGTTACATTCATGCTTATCTGTAATTTCCTCCTCCTTCCTTTTCTACCCTCCTCCATCTCACATTCATTCACTCCTTTCTATCCCTCTATCTCTTCAGTCCACCTTCTTTCCTCTCCTATGATCCTTAACCCTCTCTCCCATTTTATATCCCTCCTTATTCATCATTTCTCTTTTCCTCATATCCTCAGTGTTGTGAAGTAAAGGAGCCTCAATGTGATCATAACTAACTAACTAACTAGCCTGACCACACCACAGAGAACATCCATCAAGGTACACCCTCACTGAACCTTAAGACTACATGTAGGAGGGACTGTATGGAAAGGCTCTCTAGTTTGTACTGATCAAGAAGAAGCATTGTAACTGCCACTATACTATACCATGCTTGTATATGTGATTTATCTTTACTGAAGTTCGTACTCGTTGGTTTAATGTCCTCACTCAGTATTAGTGTAGTCTTGGTCAGTTAGGCAAGTTAAATTATACAGGTGATGCTGCCCATCTTGTCCCATGTGGCCTGTATTCAGTGAGAAAATATATTTACATGTATATGGATGAAGTACATGATTTACAGTCCTGTGTTCCATTAGGCTATACCATATGAACAGTGAGAGATGCATTGCTTCCCTCCTTCCTCTTTTCATCTTTTATTCAGTGAGAGAGTGAAGTGAAGAGTAAAAGTACAGTAACACCCTGGGCTGATTTTACTGTTGTTTGTAAGGATCACCAACCACTCAAACGAAAAAATCTGAAACGTGTAAATGACCCTGATTGATTTATTTCATGAATTTGGTGAGTAAACTATGCAACAATTATCGTTATCAAACTGCTGGATAGACTCTGTAAACGTGGATCTTGAGCCCTGTGGAAACACAGTAATAAAGAACGACAAGGATGACGGGGAGGAACCTAACAAACAAAAATGATTGTGAAATTGATTCATAATGTTGATCTCATTTTTTTGTGCAGGTTCAGTATAGTATTTGATAAGTAGGACAATGATGGAACAAGCTGAGGTTGTACACTGTTTATTGCCCTTTTATGCCATAGAAATATCTCTAAGGGGGCATCCCATAAAGTGGACTGAATTTTTCTCCGTTATACCGTATTCTATTAGTTCAGAAAGTTATTCATGATATGGACTGATCCATTGTGTCAAGAATCACAGGTGTAGAGTAGAGGGTCTGTACTCACACCTTGTATTTGATGTTAGTTCTTAGTTGTTATTATACCTTGTCTTGTAGTTACAGTTGTATATCTCTCCTATGTTAGTTGTTTTGTCAGACATTATCACGTTCTGTACTCTTCATTACAGATGTACTCTCACATGTAAATGATTTATTTGTAAGTCGTTATCATATTTTTTTTTTTGTCAAATAGTTACGGCTGTATTTCTTACCTCTGGGGAGTATTGTAACATGCAAGAAGTACAAACTGTACTTTTATTTTTCTTCAGGGCAGTTGCAATATTTTCAGAGATGAAAATAGTGTATATATGATAATGTTGCCTGATCTTGAGATGCAAGAGTTGGGCAGAAGTGGATTCCATATGCAAAGAATTAAAGATATCCTTAAAGTTTGCAGTTGGCAAAACATAACACTGCCATATATATTATGGACTGTCTACTGTTAAAGTTGATATTTTGATTTGTGATAAACAGAGCACAGAGAGAAACCTTAAGTTAATCAGTTGTGTTTCTTTTTCTTCAGTTTGGTCAGGTTAATGTTAGGTTAAAATGCCAGCTCTCCCAGTTATATTTCTTGTTCACTAAATATTGTAATGTAATGAGTTATTGAAAGACAGGAAAGGAAATACACATTAAGACTTGATACTATAATAACAATACTGTTGAGGCTTTATTACTGTAATTCAGAAAATGCATCATCTTGTATGATAAAAACTCTCCCCTTTGATTACAACATCACTGTGTTCCAAAAGCACCTTTTAGGAGTATGTGATGTCAGATTAATGAAATGAGTAGCCTGTGATTCATCAGCAATATGTTACATCTTATAAGTAACATGTAGAACAGTATTTGTACTGTATTGTAACACATTTCCAAGCCCATGTAATTGTCAACTTTGCCATATGGAGCGTGTCACCTGGGCAGCTTGATAATACATTAAACTCTCATTTCACTGGGTACACTTCCAATCCCAGTGCCTTGCTGTGATGAATTTTTTCACTGTGACTGTTAATTAATGTATAGTCCTTGCTCCATCTTCTGTGTGGTACACTATCTTTAGAACACAGCTCTGAACTAAGTTTGTTGATCCCATGAGTTATGTGTAAGAAGTAATGGTCTAGGCAATGAAGCTTACTGGGACAATGGCACTATAGACACTACTTGTTGTCATCATACCAGTCATTGTTATCATCTAGCCCATGACTCTATTTACACTGTATATGATCCTATCAGTACGTATGAGTCAAGTACAGGAGAACCTGTATAGCTTATGTCATGAGAGCAAAGTGAATAAATAAAAGTATAAATGTATAGGGTTTGTGTGGCAGTGTCATGTTGGCAAACTGTTCAGGATGAGGACTGAGGTAATGACTGGTGTAATGGAGTCCAATAATGATTATGTATTATAAGGCCAAGTAATATTGCATTATTAACTCTTTCCTCCGTGGCTATCGCAGCTACACCCTTCATCGAGTAGCAGATACACACACACACTGAGACACATGTATATATACATACACTAGACGACAGCCCACCTAAAGCCTCCATTGGTTCGAAATGTTTTTGACCTCATGATGGTTTGGGTGGGCCGTCGTCCAGAAACCGCCTGTGTGTGTGCGGTGCCAATAACCCTGATGAAGAAGAGGTTTGGAGGTTTAAAGGGCCCAATTTTACCATTTCTTTCCCAATATGGTTGTACAGTAACACCTTCTGACTTAGGTTTTTTCCATGCTCTATCTAGCATTTCCTTGTACAGTACAGTAGTCTGGTGTACAATGCCCATTTCTCTGCTTAGTTTCTCTTTCATTGTATCCATGTTTGTTTTTGGTGCCATATAACCCTTCTGGGCTTGGTGTTAGTTAATTAATTAATTTTTTGTCTTTGGTGCTTGCATTGTTTACTTCCTTCTAATTTTATGTCAAAGATTGAATGTTCTGTGTAGCTGTATTTATTTAAGTTTACATCTATATTTTATTTATTTGAGCACTGGAGGATTTGTTTTATATTATTATTACAGTATTATTTTTTTCTCCTGTCTGAAAAAGTCCATCCCTGTTGAAGTCTTTTATCCAATTTTGAGTGATTTCTTTTAATCAGGACTGGTTAATGGTTGTCCTTATTTGATTTTTTTGTCATGTTTATATACAGTAGTACATTGTATAAAAGAGATTCAACTTGATTTCAGTTTTGGAGTTGATGTCTAAGTCCAGAGCTGGAACTTGTAATAATATGTGCATCCAAATTTGAATTTTTAATGTATCATTAATTCTGTAATTGCAAACTATGCATACTGATTATTTTGTCAATGAACTCACTAGCTGCAAAACTATAATTAAATTCTGTAAGTTTAAATCTGAATATACTGTAGTAAACATTTTCTTATGTGGGAATAATGTTTGTCACAGGAATGACTTACAGTAACTACATGTACTGTATTTTGATAACTTCAGTAGTATGTAGATTAAGAAATGTGGACAAAAATATCCCACTCTTGTCTTCAACATTTCTGTAGCTGATATAGATGTCTTTTTGAGAAGGCTTGTGCATTTTTCTCAGGATGAAAGTTGAGTCAAGATGTTATTACATGAGCAGAAACACTCTGTTTTCATCCTACGGCTTTCTTGTGAAGACATTTGTACAGTTCCAGTCAAAAGTTCAACTCTTCTGATACTCACATGGTAACAAGGTTCAAAACCTCAAGTAAGCTCCTGGACCTATTGTACTGAATTGGTTTAGAAGCACACTTTAGTTCCAAACTGAACTGTTACATAGTGGTGTTTTGGTCTGTGTGGAATAATTATAACAAGGAAGTAATTTGCAACCATAATAATAATAATAATAGGTACTGTACTCTATATGAAGTATATTTCTAGTATTTTCAGTTTCACACATCTTGGTTATATGTCAGTTATTATATTATTTTATCTAATTTAATGTATGATGCTTGATAAGTCATAAATAGAAACAAAGCATTTTGATGAGAAACCAAATATCTACCAGTCCTTCAAAAGATGAAGAAACAGCTGTTGGTGGAATATTTAAGAAATGATGCTTATGTCAAGCAACTTAAAGTATACTGTAGTCATGTAAAGATAAAAATTTATGTATAATATTGCCAAATCCATGACATCCATTTGTGCTGAGGTTCACCCGAGCTCTCTCAGTGCAAAGGTGAGGATGTGCTTGTAATACCACAATTATATATACATGTATATGTAAAGGGTATCAGCAGCTTAAGGTCCCCTGTCATATTCAATGACTCTCTTACATCAAGGTAAATATCTAAAAATTTTTGTGTGTACAGTACTTGTATGTATGTACAGCACTGTAAATTTACCAGAAGCCTAATACTTGTGGTGATGGTTAGTAATTCCCACATCTTTATACCCTACACACCCTTCTCTCAATCCACTAACCTTTATACATCATCTCATTAGTATACAGTACAGTTTATACTTCACTTGCAATGGAATAGAATCAAAGACAACCAAAAAGAAACCTGTGTGTCTCTACTAAACTGTTTGTGATGAATACAGAGGTGACACTAAATCATCTGAATATCACAGGGGACCTCATGTTTGTGCTGCCCACCCAATACTTATTCTTGTGATTTCCACTGAACTCTTTTATCCCGTCAAATTTAGACTAAACATTAGGTCAGTTTCTCCCTGCAGTTAAGCTCAAAACAATAATTTTCTTTAAGGTTAAAATAAGGTACTCTTTTTGTACAGAAATATTGATGTATATAAATAGTAGATGTAGAGAAGTTTGTGGTAAAGTTAATGTTAACACAGATATGCTACCACTGGTGTGTGTGTGTGTGAGACACAGTGTGCTTCACTACAGTGCAGGTTACTGGTACGTGTATCAGAAGTGGTCACAAGGTTTTCCACATTTGAGTGAATGTTATGGTTTAAGCCAGTAAGAAGCCATATAAACATTTTGTAAGTAATGGAAAATTATTTCATTGGTGAATAAAATATCACCTTTGACAAGGCTGGGAATCACACCCATGAGTTCATATGTCATTCTGTCAGTTGTGATTTTTCAGCATGTTATTGGGATAGTACCTGTATGGCTACAGTTTCATGTTACATATCCATAATCTTTATGTAAGTTTCAGATTGCTGTACAGTCGGCGGCAGAAGTCCTGTCGCCTCACCTGCTTCACCGAGACAGGCAGTGTTCATGGACTCGAGAAATACGCACATTTTCTACACCTAATAATCTCGAGTCTATGAACATCGCGTGCCTCGGTGAAGCAAGTGAGGCGACAAGACTTTTGCCGCCAACTGTACATTTAGATTACATATACTGTACTGTACAGCTTTAACTTAGGTTTCACAAACACCTAAAGATATGATTTTTAAATCTTTATAATTTTTTCTACTACTATTTGCCTTTCTCTTGTTACTATATAGTATGAAAGCCATATATATTGTGATGATTGTTTCAATGATGCCTGTAATGAGTTCAACTAGAGATTCTCCAGAAACATATACATACTCAAATCACTCATCAGTCCATCCAAACACTCAAAAACAACACACAGCTGCATGCACGACCTCCTGATATCCACCCATCTGAATCATCTCTTCCCCGTGAGGACAGAGTCCACCTGGCCTGGCTGCGGTGTGGCCACCACCCGGCCCTTCTGACATATCAGAAGAGGCTGGATGGAGCCATTGCGGATGCCTGTCCGGGATGCAACACAGCACCCCATTCTATTAAACACATTATTGAAGACTGCAACACACACAACCACACTCGCCAACAACACAACATACACTCTCTGAGGGCATTGTGGGAAAGCCCGGTTCAGGCCATGGCCTTTCTCAGGAGCTCGGGGCTGCTCGGCCAGACAGCTTGAGGAACTTCAACAACAACTAGAGATTCTCTTTTTCCATTTTGTCACCCCAAAACAACACACTAGTGTAATACTGTACAGTACATGGTATGTGTGACTATTTATAGTCTTGGTATCGAAGAATATAGTCTCAAAATAACTATAAGTAAGTTGGGAAACAAATGTTTTGGTTTCATCTTCCATTCTAAACTGTGGCAATTTTAATTGTAGACGTATAATATATGTACTACATGGACATCACCTCAATAAATTGCTCAAGAAACACCACTGACAGAGTGGAACTCAAACCATCACTAAGGTGTTTGGTTATTGAAGCTCTAAACAGTGCAAAGTGTGAATGTGAGTTGTTTACTGCCTTAAGTAAACATTTAAGCTGAACAAGATGGAGATCCTGAAAGTCACATATTCACTGCAGGGAGGAACTTGTGCTCATACCAAATACAGTATGTATTTATGTTACATACTGTATGTACTGTACTATCTTCTACTATAATAGTGGGTAGTTTAAACATTTTGTCAGCAGCCATGGAAATTTTTAACTTTGTGTGAAAATTGTAACTTTCGACAGATGATTTTATTACCAGTGTAAGCTATGTATATATGATATAACTGTAAATAATATCAATAAACTATACAAATAATAGGGAAAATGATGTACTTATAGCTATGAGGCCTTGTTCCCTCTGGGTACTGTACTTCCCCTCCTCTCCAAAGGTGTAGCAACAGTTTTCATCGTTTCAGAATTCCCTCCTAGCTTGTCAAGTCTTCCCCTTCCACTCTTGTATACCTTCACCTTGTTTCAACTCCCATCTGACTGGTGGTGTGCCTCTCACACCAGGTCCCTAAATATCACTTCCTGACACCTTCTTTGTACAGCCACAATCAAATATCCACCGACACCCTCCTCCCATCGTAGTAAATATCTTGGTAATAAAGAACAACATGGGTATGATTTTGCAGCACCTCATAATAATAATTGAGGGGGTTGAGTTGACATAAGGTGTTGTATGATTATATTTTGTTATGATACTAATTTATTTGCACGATGAAATGAAAGTGTTGGTAGTTATTTGATTGTGGCTGTACATTTCCTCCGTGTCAAACCACCTTAATGTATTATGTTACTGTCCATCATCTTTGTTTCATTCTCCATTGTATATATAAGATCTTTCTGACTAATCACATTTTTTTTCTGTTACTGGCTCTTTCCTTGTGGTACAGTTTTTCTGGCCAAGCAGTAACTTCACAAAACTTACCCTTTCATCATATGTTCTGACATCCTCTTCTCCTCTGTGGCCCTATTGTCATGTCTCCTATATCCCAATTACTAGCCTCTTGTATTTAGTAAGGACCAGGCTGCCTTGTACCTTATCTGATGTCCTTCAGGAATCTTGTTACCGTTATATTCAGTTCATAATGATCTTGCAGTGTACAGGACTCCTGGCTGAAATACATGTATAGTGAGGGCATCCTACTCTGCTGGGTGTTGTTATGAACATGTGGTATTGCAGAGCAGGCTCCCTCACCATCTTTCGGTTTTATATGTTTAGTACTCTATTATTTTCCTTTCCATCATGGATTTGTATATTTATGCACACCTCCATTTATTGTGTTTTTGCTTCATCCCATTTGTTTATCTTTTTATTTGACCATTTTTATGTATTTCCACTACTTTGCTGTCTCCCTGTAGGGAGATGTTATCAGCAAAGACATGAACAACACTTTAATGTTCTGGCACCCCTTTAAACCCGAGCCACTTCCTTTCCTCTCTTTAACTGTCTCTCCTTTCCTTCTTTTTCTTTTGAGCCTGCTGTCCCTCGTCTGTCTCCTTCCCTTTTGTGATATGTGGTCTTTCTAGCCATGCAGTGGTGATGGCTGAAAATATTTACACACAGGAAAGGGGGTGGAAAGAAATAGTTAAATGAAATATTTACTTGTAACTTTATCATTTAAACTTAAACTATGTACAATGTCACACACAACCCTATGATTGATAAATACAAAATATAGTAATTTAAATATACAAACTGGCGAAGGAAAGTTTCAGGCATATTATATTCTATGGCAATCTGAATTGGAACAACTTGCATAATATACCAGCCAGATAAAATGGCTAACCAGAAACTCCTTGTGTGATAAAATGGGGGTTTGTTTTGGAAGGGTAACAAAAAGACAGCCTTCTTGAACTGGTGTGGCACAATGGCTTCACCTAGTTGGCATATGCATCCCTCTGAAATAACTAAAAGAAACACCAGTTATGAACCATTGCATATCCAACTCTAACTCCCTGGATGACAATACTTGTGAGGTCAAGTGGCAAATTGCAAACCCCTTCCATATATTTGCTTCCAGCTTGTCATTTATCTTTCTTCATGACCATTTCTACTCTCTTACATGGAACTACAGGTATGGATTTTTCTTTTGATTTGTTGTTTGTTTCCTTCCTTCCTATCACAATCTTACTTCTTTTCCTTACTCGTTGTTGTAGTAAATCTTCCCGAGTATATGGTGTTCTTTCACCATTCTGCATATTAAAAAAAAATCGTCATTCCTTAGATGGAACTGTTCTTAAAGCCATGTGATGCATAGTCTGCTCCAACCTTCCTCTCAGAGAGAACAGGGAACTGAGGATGAAGAGGCGTCACCATTTCCTTTCTGGATGAGATACGCCATCCTCCCTTCCTGGTCCAGTCCTGTTGGTTGACATGTTACAGTACATTACTTCTGGTCTCAAATTTTTTACTGAAGGTTGGGAAGATTTGGAAATCAGGGAGAGGAAAGTTAAGTAGAGAGAGCTTATCTCTTTACAACAAAAGGGGGTAGGACTACATGTATTATGATTGTACTACACATGAAATGAATAACACAAGAGAGTACAGTATATACATTTATACCATATACTTACATTAGAACTGTACTTGAAGTAGTACCATGTAACATAGACAGCCCCCAGTGCCATGGCAAACTTGCCAGTGAACCAGCGGTACTTGGCAGCACTCTCGTACCCCTTATTGCAAGAAACAGAGTTTGGTATTAATTACTTGATATCACAGACTGATGCATTTCTACTGATATTTATGAACTATATATGTAGCACTTTGAGTGAATTTTGTGATAATTTTCCAGTGGTTAAATGCTTTAAAGGGATTTCACAGTTCCTCATGATGTGGGATTTGTAACTAAGAATTTACTCTACTGAATCACCATTATAGAAGTGAAGCCAACTAATGCATTCACATCTTTACAGACACCCTACATTCCCTCTTTCCCTCAATGCCTTTCACACTTTCACTTTCTCCCCCCCACACTTACCATAAGCGGGACAAGAGGCTTGAAGAGTGTGTCGAGGGGCAAGCGATAGAAGCGTCTGATGGGGTTATATCGAGCTTCATAATACCCAGGCACTGCTAATGGCTCACTCTCTGCCAGGACCTGTAGTGGAAGATAAATGAACCTCAGACCTTCTATATGGAAAGCATCACCACAACCAGTATAGATATTCAAATACCACTCTGGACAAACTCCTACTTGTACCTGTAACCATCTAATGGTGAGTGGTGACTAATTTGTTCCTATTTGTTCCTTAATATTGTCACATATAGTACAGATAATGCCACAAAGAAACAAACCTAGACCTATATACTATTAAGGTGGCCAATACAGGGAAAACAGTAGTAAGGGGGTTGTTATTATATGGTAACTTAAAACTACAAGACATATTGGTAGGCATTTAACAATATTCCACGAGATGGTTTTACATTAATACAACAATTCATTAGAGGTAAAATCATAATTGTCAATACTGTATTTTAAAACATTTTTGGAAGTTTATAATAAAATCAAGTTTGTCTGCTAACTTGGTCCTTTAACCATTGTCTTCTAAAGGCACGATCAGCATCAGTCATGCCAGCCAATCTGGTACGTTCATGTTTAAAAGGCTCGATGGGGAATGCCTTCACTCCACTCGTGTCTGTGGAATGGGAGAGTTAAATTTCATTTTGTTATTGTCACTATTATCATCAATATCTTCATTATCATAAACTGTTGCTTAATGGAATGAGAGTCAAAATTGTTCAAAACAAAGCAAAATACAATAGAAAAATATATTGATTAACTAAGCTTGTGTAAAGTTATATTGTAAAGTTATACCAAAGTGTTCAAGTTATAGATAATGTATATTAATTCTTACATTGGCCAAACAACAGGTCACCAGTATATTTGTTAATCTGGTCATGTTTCCAGGCATGATTTGGAGGAATCAAGGTGCTCCAATGTACCAAAGGTGTATGGTAAATATTGAAAGAATTGCCGTTTTTGCATACGGTTTTTCTACCTTCATTACCCACTTATTTTGACTATTCTTAGATTATTTCTTCTATGGCATTTCTTCCGCAAATGCCCCATTTCCAAGATATTCAATGGGGCATTTTTAAATTAGCCCGACTTTACCTAACCTAACCTAGAACAAAGCAGACTACCAGGACCTAACCTGGGCAAACTACCGTGGTAAAGTACAGAAAATGACCGGGGCAAAATACTGGGACCTAGCCGGATCTGGCAACACTGCTACAAAACGGTAATTCTTTCAATAAATACCGAAAAGAGTCTTAGAATGGTCTATATAAGTGGGTAATGAAGGTAGAAAAAACGTGCGCAATAATGGCAATTCTTTCAATGTTTACCGAACCTTGCATACCGCCCAATTAATCATAATTTTGTTGGTGATGCATTTATTGTGTTGAAGGTGAACCATTTGTCTGAACTGTGAATATAATAATAATGAAGATAGTTTGGGGCATTTGTGTTGTACAGCCGGGGTTAATGATTGGGGAAGGACCAGCTCATCTCTCTACCCACCACCACTTCCATAACACACACACACACACACACATACATGCATCTCCTCATATATCCCCACCCATTGCTACAACTCCATACATCCTCATATCATATTAAATATCATTAAATAATACAGGCTCACCTGACGATTGAGCCATCTTGTCGTCTGTCGTCAGTGTTGCCAGATTTATTTGGTGAAATTTCCCCAACCTCAATATCAGAATTTCCCTTTTTGCCTCAATAATTCCCTGTTTTTTACTCTTGAACCATATCGACGGTTCAAATTCAAGTTGTGGGTGACCAGTGACCACCCATTATACTGTGGTAGGCGACAGTCAGTGGGTCCCGCAGAGGGCCGCTCATGCCGGGGTTGTACAGGGGATTTAAGGATCCAAGGGAAGATTAGGGAGGGGGTTAGGATAAGGATGGATTGGGTCAGGGACTGCGGGTTGAGATTAGGATTGGGAGGTAATGATTGGTGATCCTATTTCTAAACGAGTCAAGAGGGGATATTAACTACGTGAGATGGGAAATGATTCCACTCTTGGATGCTGCGGGGAAAGAATGAGTGCCTAAATATATCAGTGCTTGTCTGGTATGTATAGTATTTTAAGTTGTGGCTGCCTCTAGTGGATCGTATACTTGTAGGGTGTAGATATGTGTCTTTGTCTATGTCAACTAACTTGTTTGTGATTTTATATATCATCTGTTGTCTGTGTATCTGTCTTCGTGTTGTCAATGGGTCTAGTTTTGTGTCTTGTTTAAGCAGTGACTGATGTAGTGTCTATAATCACGTCTGGCCCATCTTGCAGTTTTGTTTTGTATGGACTCTAATTTATTGATATTATTGTTAGTATGTGGGTCCCATACGGCGTCGCAGTACTCTAATTAATTTGTGTGGTCGAACGAATATATTATAAGCAATAATTTTGATGTCTGTGTTACACCCATGGAGGTATAATATAGTATACCTCCATGGTTACACCCACGGTATAATGACTCTATAGTCATTATACCGTGGTTACACCTGCTGAGGTTCCTACGCAAGAACCCCAGCAGGACTTCCCTGTTTACTCTTGAACAATCTTTATACAATTTCCCTGTTTGGACTTCAAAATTTTCTAAAACAGAGACATTTTTCTGCACCTGGCAACACTGGATCTGGTGATCAGCAAAGATAGGGATAGGGTTGCCAGCGAAAAATGATAAAATTCCCAATACCACTTGCCAAAAAATCTCAAGAAATCCCGGTTCTTTGCTTTCAATCACTGATTAAAAGATAATCTAGATGGTAACTATAAAGATTACAATAAGATTATTTGATTAATATTGACTGTTTCTGTGTATTTACAAAAAGATACAAAAATCCCAAGAAATGCTAATTTTTTTCCATAAATTTCCAGGATTCCAAAGTGTTCTTCGAAATTTCAAGATCTTGGGAAATATCACAAGCACTGGCAACTTTGCTGATGAAGTCTGACAAACTTAAGTACAACTCTTTTTATCTACTTTCTTCACTCACACAAGAAAAGTTAAACTATTCACAATTAATTAAAGAGATTCTTTGCTTTATTATGCTAAATTTTGTAAAAGTATCGTTATTATATTAAATTGGTAATGTATTTTAATACAAATCCTGAAAGTGAGATAATCATAAGGAATAACGAGATACGAACTCAAATCTATATCACCGGTCTAACAACTAATTAAATTAATATTGAATTCATCACTCATTAATTATTCTTGATTATTGTTATGATAAATCCATAAGAAATATGAAAACCAATATTAGCCTAAACGCTGACAAAAGATAAACAAAATAGAAACAACAATTTCCAAGCTAACGTGAAACGTCTAGTTTAGGGAAGACTCAGGACGGATGGTGCCACGGTGGTGAAAAAAATTGGTAAACACACACACAGTCACGCACACAGTGGATGTTGACTGGACAAAATAAATAACAAAGAAAGATGTCTGGTACGTTGGAGAGTAAAGTGGAAGAGAGGAAGGATAATAATGAGAAAACTGTGGACCGGGAGAAGGTGAGAAAGATGTAACTTTATATGCCACATTCAAGAACATTCATGGTGTATCCGATGTCTTGGTACCGGTACGACGGCTCCATAGACTAACAACAGAGCCGTCGTACCATTACTACACCATCGTCAATGCCACGAAGGTTCTTGCATACTGCCCTTTATACTATTAAAGTTGTAGTGTATGGTAAGGCTATGAGCCATATTATTAAAAAAACATTCATGGTGTATACGATGGTGTGGTGTTGTGATGCCGGTATGATGGCTCCTTAGACAAACAATAGAGCCATTGTATCTGTACCATGCCATCGTATATACCACAGACGTTCTTGCTTATGGTCCAGTGTTACATGGTAATATACTGAATGTTAAGTTATTACATTATTAAGGGTAAATATTGAAAGAATTACCGTTATTGCTTACGGTTTTTCTACCTTCATTACCCACTTATTTAGACCATTCTAAGACTATTTTCTTCTATGGCATTTCCTCCGCAAATGCCCCAAAGGCATATTCAAATGGGGTATTTTGAAATCAGCCTGACCTTACCTAACCTAACCTAGACCACAGCAGACTACCGGGGCATAACCTGGGCAAACTACCTTTTTCTGGTTCTATTAATTTTTGATCAGATTATTATGAAGAAAGAACCTTAAAGGAAGTTTCTATAATTGGCAAAGTGGAAGGCTACTGATTCCTCCTAACTATGCCAGAAAACAGACTCCCTCAATGGTACTAATATGGGATCTGTTCCTTGGCATAGTTTGGAGGAATCAGAAACCTTCCAATTCACCAACCAAAGAATCTCCCATTAACCTTGGCTGACCTAACCTAACCTGATCTTACATAACTTAACCTGATCTGACATAACCTAACTTAACCCCAGAGGCTATTAAAGTATCAATAAGGTGTAATTGTTTGAGTTGTGGCGGTGTTGTCATGAGTGGTAATAATTACTATTACTACTAATACTGTACAATTGATAACACTATAATAATATTATCCCTCTACAGACCTGCCCTCTATTACTACGAGTCTTCTGCTCAAATGGCCGCCACAACAACATTGCAGAGTATCGCCGCGGCAACACACCACCTAATGAACTCCAGATTTACACTTGGTGTGTTGGTGTTACTATTGTTGTCAAGTTTGATATAATTGACAACTCCATTGGTGTCACTATTATTGTCAAGTTTGATATAATTGACAACTCAATATTTTCAATTCGGTGGTCTGTAGCAAGCTTATTCTCCTCAAAATCCTTTCAGAATGTTACAGTACAGATATAGTATACAGAATTTGTAGCATTTTCTGTTCAAAGAGGTGTAGCTTTGTAGTTATGTAAGGCTAATTTAGATGCAAGTAGGTTTGAACATCATTCAATATTATAGTAAGTTAGTAACATTTGGTGTGTGAATGGTGTTGGTGGAGGTGGCTGTAGGCTGTTTTATGAAATTTTGGTTTACCTGCATCTTTTTTACAGGTATTTTAGGTACTGGTAGGTGATGTTAATAGTATTTTAGGATACAATAGGACTGTATTATTATTAGGTTGCCCAGCCATGATACCCGACCAGACTTCAGTAATGTCTGGTTGGCACATTGGTAGGGTAGAGGAATATTGCTCTCTGATGACCAGGCTGCCTTTAGTTCTCACCCTGGACAGATACGGGGCTCACACTATCTTTAATGATGGATTTGTCTTTGCTTCAATAAATCTCAACACAATCTCTGCTCCAAAAATTTCCTCAGCATATAGTAGTGCAGTATTATATACTGTAAATTAAATGCTATAATGTACTGTATAATGTAATACACTAAGGAAGGGAAGAGAATGCTAATATGAACATTAATTGTGCATAAGTGACACATGTGTGTAGTATAATAGGGAAGCCATTTATAACAAAGGTTTTCCTATCACACCAGGATGGATGCTACACTACGAGAGCTTGGTAATCTGGTGTTGGAGGTGAACCCCGACACTCGGCGACGCGGCACTGTCTTTGAGTTCCGCCTGGTGTACCCTGAGTTGACTAAACCCATACCACGCATGAAGGAGCTTGGGTCCATTACCATCGGTCAGAAGGGCTTTGACGACTCCAAAACACTGGCACAGCTTGGGTAGGTTGTGGTTGTAGTCAAGGATGCCAGAACTTGTTGTTGTGGGGTTCGATGAACTTCTTGGGTGTGCATTTTCTATGAATCCATATACAGTAAACCCTCATTAACCACTATATTATTATTAGGTTGCCCAGCCATGATACCTGACCAGACTTAAGTAATGTCTGGTTGGCACATTGGTAGGGTAGAGGAATGTTGCTCTCTGATGACCAGGCTGCCTTTAGTTCTCACCCTGGACAGATACGGGGCTCACACTAACACTATTACTCAGAAATTGTGGAATCTGTGATGATATTTTACAACTCCTGCTTAAGCTTGTAGTTTTCCTTGATCGGGTTCTTGAGCTTCTTGGGGTAACTGTTTGTTTTCTATAGCTATTAACCTTTTAATTTTTATGAACTCTCCTAGAGTGAAAGTGTCAGTTAAACTCATTATACATGGAACAAGACAAGATGTGACTGATGATGATATTCCCACGACAGATTTATGATTGGTGACTTCATGGACATCGCCATCACTCATCCTGGGCGAGGTCTGCCGCCTCCTCGCCGCATGAGACCGTACTAACCCTATCCTTGCTTACCTGACTTTATTCTGTCCCCCATGTTCTGTTGAATACCATTATGTCTCACAACCTTTCACCCTGTCCTATCCTTCCCATTCCTGCCTTTCCCTACTCTGCCTTGTCTATTTCTGTCATGCCCCACCTGTCCCTATGTTCCTTGGACCAGGGCAGTACTTTTGAGACACGTGAAGAATCAAGACGGAATGTAAGACATTCACCTCCCAAACAAAACTAAAGCAAGCTCTAACATTGCCCACTCTCATATTCTCAGTTCATTATTGTATTTCTGAATGCATTTGGATATGTTTTAAGGGGGAGGTATAGTGCTGGTATATCTGGAGCAACTGATTCCTTCAAACTGTTCCAAGCACTAAACCATCATTATTTTTGTTATTCTGATCCTGTTTCCTGGCATACTTAGGAGGAATCAATGTGCTCCAATGTACCAAAAGTAAATTACCCCCTTAAATGTAGGTATGGTAAGTTGAGTGTTCGTACATCTGTGTACATCTGTCTCATCAACTTTCCTTTAACTTATATTGAATATATTTTTTAATCACAAGTCACACACAACCAAGCATGACCATTGTTCATAATCTTTATTTTTCCTTCTGATTAGTTACTTGACAGCATAAACTTGCTTCCTTTCAGTGTCTGTACTGTAATTGGTAATTTTAAAACACTGTCATCAACAAGCCAGAAAACATGAATGTAGTATATAATGCCCATACTATATTTAAAAATAATTTATACTGCCAAGTGAACAATTTGTACCCAATATTATAGTGTTTGGCAAGTTGTGTTTGGGAAAACCACATTTCTAAGATAAGAAATATAATTATAGAGTAAGTTTAGATGTGATTTTTATTTCATTTCCTGTGTAGATACCGGTAATATATTATGTCCAGAGATTGTTTAAAAGAATCCAAAGGTATATAGTACTCTATCTTTCTGTCTATTACTCAGTGCCTTAATATTAAATGTGGTGACCATGAAGAAACCATAATTATTTCAGGGATGGTAAGTAAACTGCCTTCCATTAATTATTTTCTTCCTTAAGTGACTTTGTTATGGCTGTGTGTTTAATATTTGGGGTGAGAGGTGAGAATTTTTTTTAGCTTCAAAAGGCAAGGGAATGTGAGCTTGGCCATTTCACAGTGTAATTTTGTCTGTCCCTCTGTGTCTATTCTAATTTTTGTTAATCCGTCCTTGGGCCTCCCTCGAGCTGGGCCCCTCCCCTTGAAAAATGTAAAATAGGGTCTTGATAATATGTCTTCTTTTTACCTCTTCTCGACTAACATCATGCCACCTTTATCATACTCAGTCCTGATGCCTCCTTTCATACTTATTCTCCCTTTCCTTTACATCCCTTCAGAAGAGTTATCAACATTACCTCCATTTCACAGGATACTTTCATCCAAACACACATTGCACTCTTCTTTTGTTCTCCCTCGTTAGTTTCATCTCTTCTCCTCATTCCTTTAACACCCCAGATTTTCCTTGCAAACCTCAATTTTACGAACATCATATTTCATTTCATCATTCCACTGTGCTGTGCCCTTCATTCCTTTACCTTTCCTCCTCCCGCATACTCTTCTCATTTTCTCATCACATAAATAGTTGACTGTATCACAAGCTATAATTTCTGCCCACTCCCAAGTAAAGTACAGTACAGTATTTGGGTAAAGTAAGTTGCAGTACTGTATTTCTTCATTAAGAAGGCACGCTATGGTAGCTACGTTCTATACAGAAACACAGGCTATAGATCATAACAATATTTAATTGCTGTTTCATTCATAGTCATGTATCCATGGTGGGAGGGCAGAAATAATGGTTTGTGACTATAGATCCACAAGTTTAGCATCTCTAGTACTGTACTGTATAGTATAGGGGTTTATAAACTTCTCTTTATGAAGGACTGGCAAGCTGAACACTTCAAAGTATTCCATGAACTGATTGGTTTAATAGATTCATGTGCTATAGTGAAATGTCTTCAGATAACAATTTTAGGCTTTGTTATAATAATATGTAAGGATGGAAGATTATAGATAAAGTGGAAAGTGGAATCAAACTGGATAAGATTACAGGTAATATATATACACTGAGGACAGGCAGAGAGGGAAGTGAACAGATTTTCAGGAAGTGATTGTATGACAGTTTGTAAGGGGTATTCCTTACAATGGTGTCGATAATGCATTAACCTTTTGGCGTCCCATTGGACCAGAGACAATCCCTTTCCCATGTTCAGTTATCCCTCGGTCCTTTTTTCCTTTTATGCTTCCTCTCTGGGTGGTATGATTTTTACTTCGAGGAAAAGTTCTCTTTATTGCTCATGATGCAGCTCATCCTATTATTTCAAGAATCAAGAGTAAATAGGGAATTTCTGAGGTAAATAGGGAAATTGAGATGTTGAATTCAGTTGGGGAAATTTCGTGAAGTAGACAGATGTGGCAACACTGTAAACATTATTGCAGCAACATGGACCGTTCCAGCAGCATGAAGGTGACTATTTATAAGCTTTTGTTATCACTTTCCAGGGAGTCAACGTGAGGTTAGGGTGTGTGTGGATGTTAGGGAAGGTATAGGGTAGTCAGGGAGATGGGTGTTAAAGGTTACATAAAGATATTAATAAATTATCGTAATAATGGTTTCGCGGGAGTTTGAAGTGGTTTTTGTTATGGCGGCTTCTTCGTTCTTATGTCTGTTCCTCTCTTTATATTTCCTTTGTGGTTACTATCCCACCTTTCTCATCACTTTCACCTTCTTCGTTCTACAGGGTCTGTCAGGCCTATAGTGTAGTCTGCTTTCACTCAAATATAAATCTTGGTTGACACTTTACATAATGACAACAGTTTTCTAACCAACGTAACTTAGGTTAATTTACTTTACCACGATTATTTCCCGGTAGTTTGCCCAGGTTAGGTCCCGGTAGTCTGATGCGGTCTAGGTTAGGTTAGGTCAGGCTAATTTCAAAATGCCCCATTTGAATATGTCCTATCTTGGAAATGGGGCATTTTTTATTGAATTATTGCGAGGAAAATCCCTTTAACTTGCCATTATATAGTTCTCTTAAACTATCTTGGGTATTTATTGAAAGAATTACCGTTTTGCAGCAGTGTTGCCAGATCCGGCTGAGTCCCAGTATTTTGCCCAAGTCATTTATTGTACTTTATCACGATTATTTCCGGGTAGTTTGCCCAGGTTAGGTTCCGGTAGTCTGCCCAGTTTAGGTCCCGGTAGTCTGATGCGGTCTAGGTTAGGTTAGGTTAGGTCAGGTCAGGTAAGGTCAGGCTAATTTCAAAGTGCCCCATTTGAATATGCCCTATTTTGGAAATGAGGCATTTGCAGAGGAAATGCCATAGAAGAAAATAGTCTTAGAATGGTCTAAATAAGTGGGTAATGAAGGTAGAAAAACCTTACGCAATAACGGTAATTCATTCAATATTTACCCTATCTTGGGATGGGAATTTGGATTTTTTTTTTTTTTTTTAAGGTAATTATCTATTCTATTGCTATTTTCTATTATGATGTTTTTACCTTTTTTACCCACTAATTTAGAACATTCTAAGACAATTTTCTTCGGAAATGCTCCATTTCCAAGATAGCCAGGGCATATTCAAATGGTGCATTTTGAAATTAGCCTGACCTTACCTATCCTAACCTAGACTGCATCAGACTACAGGGACCTAATGGGACCTAACCTGGGCAAACTACTGGGACCTAACCTGGGCAAACTACTGGGGACTAACTGCGGTAAAGTACCAGGAATGCACCTTACCTAACCTAACCTAGACCACAGCAGACTACCGGGACCTAACCTGGGCAAACTGCCGGGAAATAACCGTGGTAAAGTACAGGAAATAGCCGGGGCAAAATACTGGGACCTAGCCGGATCTGGCAACACTGCTACCTAGCCGGATCTGGCAACACTGCTACAAAACGGTAATTCTTTCAATAAATACCTAAATACCGGAGGGGAAACCAATATTACAGAAATGATAAGATTTGCAAATCTGAGCCAATGACATGTCAGTGGCATGATGGTATAGTGTGAATCAGCCTTTAGTGGCATTTCTGAAGAACAGGTTCATCTTTTTATTTGTTTTAATTTTCAGACATATTTATTTTCATTTTTTTATAATTTGGAAGAGATGACCACTTTTGATCTACCATATTTTTATCACCTCATCTGATTGATTTTTTTATACTATTAAATATGTATGCTGGCAACAATAAATCATTACTTCCTCTCTTTTTACTAAAAATTGATATACCGGTATATTTCCATTATAGACCTCAAGAAAGCATTCATAAAAAATTACCAAAATAATCATGATAGAATTTGATATGGTGGCCTTCTGTCACTTGTATACTGGTAAAGAAATAAGAAATATACTGTATTGCATTAAATGGATTTTTGTTCCACTCAGTGAAATAAAGAATCTAATAAATGAAATAATTCCAGAGCATGGACTCAGAACGTGAGAAGTTCCGGACCTACGTGGAGAAGTCTGGAGTGATATCAGCATTGACTGATGTCTTGGTGCATTTATATGAAGAACCACAACGTCCTTCTGATGCTCTTCAATACATTAAGAGCAGCCTAGCAGCCCATCATGAAGGTGTTGTTCGCTGCTCTATATTTGAAGAAAAGGTAAGGAGTTCCTGTTGTTTTTAATATACTACCAGAGTAACTTGTATCCCTACAGGCTATTAAATGATATTGGTGTTACTGCTGCTGTAGTGAATGAAGATGTGGGATATAAGAGAGATAATAGGGAGGAGTGTGTTTCCCATTGTGATTTGCAGTGTTCAAATTTGGAGGATGAAAGCATTTGCCCTCTGAAAACTTGTTTTGAAACAATAATCTTATAAAAATATTGGAATTTGGTGGAAAGATAATGTTTTTGGAGTACTTTATAATAGATTTTGTATAAAGTACTCTGGGATACAGTATCTCCAAGCAAACCTCTATAGTGACATACTTTCCACCCCAAGTACCAACCAACATGAATTATTGACTTACTAAAGCCATGAGTTGTTTTGCCAGGGTAATTTTTTTTTTTTTTAATATATATATAACCCTGTATGCAGGGTCAGTGTTGGGGAAGCAAGCCACTTGACCATCTAGCTGATGTTATCATTCTTGTATTAGGCTGGTTCCGGTACAGGTACATTATAGGTCTTGAGTCGGTTTCACACAGTAATCTCTGGTTGTACATTTACAGTAGTTCCTCCAGGTATATCCCATGATTCTACACCTAGTACCAAAGGAGTCAAGAGAGGCACTTATAGCAACATTCAGCTTTCAGATCTCATGGCTGTAAAGTAAGACACCAATGCCCTGTAGACCCATATCTTTATCCTTCAACACCAAATACATACTCTTGTAGAGTGTGATTATAATAATACAAATGGTGAGCAATCTCTTTGTCAGTCACTGCTGCTGTGGATTTCCTTGATAAGACAAGTTATCTAACATTTTAGTGTTCCCCTCCCAAGCATGCATATATTGAAGCCTACTTTGTATTTAATGAAAATCAGCATGTTACAAACTCTTCATTGTCTTTTTTTCTTTGCCTAAATTCAAAATTCGATTTTTATAACATTTGGGTAATATGTTGGCTTTATGACCTGATGCACTTGATTTATATTTGATTTGTAAATTATATTTATTAGGAAACTGATAAGTAACTTTGTGTCTGTATCAGTTAGAATGAGCAGTGTTACAATTTCCAGGATGACAATATAATGTTGTATGTTTTAGGTAAAAGAACTGGAAGGTACTGTAGAGAGTCTGAGGTCAAGAGTGAAGGAGCTGGAGGCAGAGGTGTCCAGCCTGAAGGATCCAAATACCTCCCACCCCAGCCAACCTCAGCAGCAGTCCTCCCCAGCTACTACTGCTGCACCCACTATACCAGTCACTGCTACCTCAACCCCTGCTTCAGACCCTGCCATATAGGCCCCTTGAGTCATAGTACCATACCAGGTGAGATCTTATTCTGCTCTCACACTCACCAACAATTAGTACAGTACCTACCTTTCCCCACACCCATGAAACCTCATTCCCTCCTGGAACTTACCACAAAGGAGTGGCCGTGGCAGATTGATTACTTTCTAGTTTTCCCTCTTCCAACGCTCCCTCCTCATATGTAAAAAACATAGCAAAAATAAACTAATAAATTCCTTGTACAGAAGGACTATTTGTGAATGACCAACCCATTAGTGGAACTCCCTTGAGGAGCAAGAGTCAATGCTGTACATTTTAGTACCGTAGATAACTTTAATAAGCTGTACAATGTTGTTGTTATTCTCTTTCTTCTACAGATTCTCCTTTTGGGATGTTTATGTGCAGTGATTTCCAACTCATCTTATAGTGACTTAATAGTGGCCCACCGCATCCTACAGTAACAAATGACTTCCAAGGTTTCTTCAGAGTTTGACGTCAATGTTCAGTGACCTTCCCTCATAAGTCAATAATGCAGCAGTAATTTTGACGAGTGCTATGGTAGATAGATTCTTTATTTAGGTAGGGCTCAAATGGATAACAAGACTTCTACAGTGTTTGGTAGCAACACACAGTGACACTGTAAACAAAAATCTCTTGTTTTGCACTGTTGGTGTGTGGGTGTGTATTATACCATTTACTATGAATCAGTGTACAGTAAACCCTCTTTATCCACTGAGTTTATGTGTGTACAAAGAGGGTTTACTGCACACAGATTCAATATAAACAGTGTAATAAACACCCTTAATAACAAAGGATAACAAGGTATTACTATACCAGCACTGTTAGTTTAGGTACATTCACTAGAAAGATGTTTTCTATACTCTATCTCTTGTGAAGTGTTTCTTATATTAAAACAAACTACAGCCCGAGTCTTTTATGGTGTGATCTTGATTTTTGTAATACCTCTAAGGGAAAATGAGACAGACAACCACTTTCTGTGCATATGTGTGTGAGAGACAACTCCACAAGTTTGCTACTCATTTCTTGTAATACACTGCATTTTCCTCTTCACACACTTTCTTGCTCTCTATCATCCTAACATTCCCACTTCTACACTGTCACCCCATGCACATGTTTTCCCCTTCCCTCACTTATTCCTGTATTATATCACTCACACTCATTCCTTCCTTCATACCCCCTTATCGTCTTAACAAACTGTACAGCCAATGGCTTCCCCAAGATGAAACTTTTACTTTATGGTTTTATGTTAATCAGTGTAGCTTTCCTTATAATTTTTGGGTTCCTCAAATGTTGGTGGAATATGGAAATAGCAAGTGTAACAGAAACTTTCAGTTTTATGCATTCACTGTTACCATAATTTTGTATTGTATGGTGTGCATCTATGTTTCTTTTGTTGAAAAATTATAATTAAATTAATTTTGGAACATAATTGAAAAGGATGTTTTGTGTACATACACAAAGTAAAATAATTAATGTTTTGTTACTGACTAGTTATAGTAGTCAAATTTGTATATGAAAAGAACATTCCAGGTTTTAGTTTGTGAAAAAATAAACAGGTGTGTGAGTGACATGTACTATTTCGGACAAAAGTTTCTTTCCTCATAGGGGTCACTTTAGTAACCATTTGACTGCCTTTCTCTAACAGTGAGCTGTATATTTTTCTTATAAATTAATTAAGAAGCAGCTTCTAACTTCCAGCAAACACTCACACAAATTAAAGCAATAAAATCATAGGAGTACATGAAAACAATGATGAGATATCTTCACCCCAGAGTGGAAAGAAATTATTGTTCGCAATAGTACATTACTGTACTTGTTGGTATGTATGTCTTTGGGTCATATTCTAGTATTCCTGGTGTTGACGATAGCATGGTACTGGTACGATGACTTCATAGACAAACAACAGAGCCATCTTACCAGTACCTCACCATCATCAACACTATCAATGTTAATGTATACGGCCCTTTGTCTTATGAATAATAATTATCTAACACCATGATGAATTTTGTAAAATACAGACACTTTAATGTTTGAGGTTTATATTAGTGAGTGAGTCTATGAAAGATTAATGGCAGGTTTATTGTCAGCTACATTTTCTCAAGATATTTTGGGGGGTCAGTCACAGTTTAGAATTTTTCAGAAGAAAGATATCGTTTAGTGAAAAATTGTAAAAAACAAAAAACAACAAAAAAACAACATTGTCTCAGGGTAGTCCACTAGATTAATTTGTTCTCAGTTTGAAAGCAAGAGTATTCTCCCTCAAACCAAAAGGATAAACATAAATCGACAAGTGTTAAAACCGTACATCCTTTTATATATGTATATAACTTTATATCCCAAGTGTAAATGTTTGTTACAGTAATATCCATTATATCCACTGTATTACCTTGAGTAGAACAACAACAACAACTACTATTTCTACAGAACAGATAAGTAACAGTGGCCATCTTGAGCCCAAATATTATCTCCCATCCCTTATTTTTAATTAAGGGGACAGTAGATTGATGGCAATTCTGGAGCAAATGATTCCTCCAAACTATTCCAAGTAAGAGGCCACCAATAATTTTGTTAACCTGGTCCTGTTTCCTGGCACATATACTCTGAATGTATGAAGGTACTTAATGTACCAATAGTATACTACCCCATTATACTTAATTAACTCTCTAGGCCAGTGTTTTGGGGAATTGTCTGCACTCAAGATGGCAGTACAGTAGTGTGAATGAATGTTGTTTAGATATAGCCACTAAATTGAGGTCTGTTTGCATGTGTTTGAGTGAGAGTATTTACTGTGTGTATGTGTGTGTGTACTCGTTGTGTGCATGTGTGTGTGCGCCCCAAAGCAGTCTTTTTGTAACAGCAGATTTTTCACATTAAAGGAAGATCATAATATACGTTTCATTGCAACAAAAATTATGTGACTTCTTATTTACCAAAACTGTTTTTCCACACACTAATGAATAGGCTTCCATAATGCTGGACTCAGGATGAAATTATAGACTCTAGTAATGGTATGTATGTGTACTGATTCACTAATGCAGTGTTGAATAATTCTCTTATCACTTTCATACTGTACATAGCTCTTGTGAACTCTCTATGACTGCTTCAGCATTCAACACTTGCCAAGCTACTCAAAGCTACTCAGGCTCATTTATTATTGTACTTGTAATGGTCACAAATCTTGATTTGATATTAGTTTTTAAAATCCTTGGTAGTCAATATACTGTTTTTGTCAACTTGTTTTGTGTTTTCAACATATTTTAGAGATGCATAAGTGTAGTGGATAGCTTATTTGTATTGCAGCATTTTCCTGAAAAATACCTCATACACCAATGAAATTTCCCACATACAGCTCGTGTGAAAACCTGTTCTCATCTCTCCCTTGCATCTTTGTTTATCAGTTACTAAATTGAATAATGGATCAGGATGAATATAAAGTCGAAAGATCAACATGCTTTAAGAAAATGTGTTTGGTTATACAACTTATTAGGCAGGTGGAACATAACTGATTTTATCTTTGGGACCTACATGTACAGTATTAGGTTAATTATAAATACTGAAATATTTTGACTTGTACTGGGTTTGTGGACTTGTATTGTCTGTATCTATGTGTGTATGTAAGAGTTATAGCTAGACACACACATATGGACTAATGCTTGTCTTTGTACAGTACTAATTTATATGGTTTTCAGGATAATTGCTACCACTACCACCTATGAGGTTCAGAAGAGGACTGACTACCACTAATACCCATGAGGTTCATTTGAGTACTACAGACTACCTCACAACACAAGAATGGTGAGTGTATGTGTGTTTTCATCCTGGCAACAACAATCATATAATGTGCTTTCTATACAAGTATACTGTATATTTGTGTTTATGTATATGACTCACCAATGAAGAGTTCTTGAAAGCTTAGGTTGGTTCCTATCTCTTTCTTGTTATTGGAATGAGGCTGACTGCACCATTCTAGCTATGGTGCAGTCAGCCTCGTATCCCCTACGATACAGGGGGGTGAGTGAGGGTTGGGGACCCTGCTCTCTAACAATGTCCCCACTTAAGGTTCAAATTGCCTTGAAGCTGGACCCCTTGACTGTTGAGGGTCCTGTAATGGTGCTTGAGCCTCCCCACCCATTGAAAAAAAGGATAATAGGGTATTAATGATGAATATGTATATCGAGGGTTTACTATATATCATTCTGCATATATTTAATATTAAGGTTTATGCCAATTCTAAACCTTTCTCCCACCTTGCTACTGTGCCACCCTCCCTTTCGTATACACCCCTTAGTCTTTCATTTTTTCTCCATCCCTCTTTAAGTATGAGGCATAAAAGGTTTTACAGTTTAAGTTTAGACACACTGCCTCGTAATTGTAATAGACAAGTAGTACTTTTTGTTTTTCTATACTAGTATTTCATTCATAAGACATAATTCTGAATATTTTCTGTCACAAATTTTTCCCATTCTTTTACCACCCAAATTTATTTTCTCAACATATCTTTCCATAAATTAATTAGGTTGTATTTTGTTACAGTGTTGTTGTTGTACAAGACTCGAGAACCTTCATTGTTTATCCACTGTGTTCATCCATCCTTCCATCTACATCAACAACAGTAGTACAAGCATCACTAGATACTGGGGTGAGGTCAGGACCAGTCCGCATGACCTCTCTCTCTCACTCTCCCCCTCTCTTGTCCTCCTGCCTTTTTCCTGTTGCTCGGCTTAAAATGTGAAATCTAACCATACAATTTTTTTCAAATTTTTCCCAAGCTATACTGCACCTACCCTATAAGACTTGAGGAATATTCCTCCTCGTTGAACTATACTTTGCCCTCAAAATACAGATAATTCATGAAACTATACAGTCTTATTATAAAAATATATAATTTAATAATAATTGATGTGAGAGAGGTCATCAATAGGGAAAGAGAGAGAGAGGTGATGTGGCCAGAGCGCGGATTCCTCCCAACCCCACCCCATGGGCTAAGATACGCTGCAATGAGTATAGTGTGTGTGTGTGTTGTTCTATCTTCTACAACAAACATCACTATATAGTTACTGTGAGTGTTTATGGAGTTACATTGGGCAATATTCCTGAACATTCATGGTGCATATGATAGTGTGGTACGGGTACGATGGCTCCATAGTAAAGCAATAGAGCTGTCGTAACAGTACCACGCCATCCTCAACACCACGGATGTTCTTGCATATGACCTGTTGTTTTATCTGTGTGTTCGGTACAATCACAATTCAATAACCTATTCATCATCCAAGAATTTATAATTTTAATACAGTACAGTACAGTGTTGGTGGTAAAACTAGACTAACTGATGCCTCCAAACTATTCACAGCAACAGGCCACCAGTATTTTTGTTAATCTGTTCCTGTTGTTTCCTGGCATACTTTGGAGGAATCAAGATGCTCTAGTGTACCAAAAGTATACTACCCCTAAGTACTTGTAAATGTTGTTAGTAGTTCATTTTAAGATTCCTCCAAAGTATGTCAAGAAACGGGGCCTGATGAACAAAAATAATGGTGGTCTATTGTTGCTTAGAATAGTTTGGAGGACTCAGTTGGACCAGATTTACTACCAACATTGTACTGTTCCCTCAATGTGGACTTCACATACAGTTCTGTTACCACCATGCTTGTTTGTGTTCAGGTAAATTAGAGGTCTACATTTGCATCTCACTGTACAAATTGTTTTCTATAAGGCTCATTTTGTTTTAAGATCAAACTAATTGTACTGTATAGTAGTGCACCACAATCTCTAGCCCACCTGAGTGGAAGCCTGAGATCTGAAGCAGGCAATATCTGGACAACAGCCCACCCAAACCATCATTTAGCCCCACACACACATTTCCAACCAATGGAGGCTTTGGGTGGGCCATCATCTAGAAACTGCCTGTTCCAGGTATTGGGCTTCGACTCAGGTGGACTAGGGATTGTGGATTGCGAGTGTATAACTTACATAATAATAAGTTTGTATGTATGCAGCTTTGACTCACCACAGAAGGTTTAACACTTAATATCTCTGCTTTTCAGGTGTGCAGTGAGAGAAGAGGAGAACACGAGAGTGGAGAGAAGAGGAGAACACGAGAGTGAAGAGAAGAGAACACGAGAGTGAAGAGAAGAGGAGAACACGAGAAAAGATAGCTAGTATATTGGTGTAATAAGAAAAAATAAATTTTGTTTATTATTTTAGATGCTTTATTATTTATAACACCTTTGTCTCATCTTCCCACCAGGTGAAGATGTTAATAATTTTATACCTGAAAGGGTGTAGGGTTCAAATAAAACTGTTGATATTATTATAATACTGTGTGCATGTGTAAGACAAATATCACACACACAGGTATTATAACAACATCAAAACGGTTTTAGAATACTGTACTTGTAAGGGTGTAGGGTTAAAATAAAACGGTTGATGATATTATAATACTGTGTGCGAGACAAGTATCACACAGGTATTATAAGATTAACAGGGTTCAAATAAGACTAGAAAAGTTATTAATACTGTGTGTTTGTGCACAAGACAAAATCACACACGGAAATAACATCAGTTTTATATGAACCTTGCACCCTTCCCTACCTAGGGGTTCAAATAACATTGGTAAAATGAGGACATCAAACCTATCCCCTCCAAAATATTAACATTGTATGAAAGTATATACAATGTTGATATTGTTAAGGGAGTAATATACTCTTGGTAGAGTATATACTCTCAAAAGTATATCAGGAAATGGGTCCAGATGAACTAAAATATTGGTGGCCTGTTGTTGCTTGGAATAGTTTGGAGGAATCAGTTGCTCCAGATTTACCAACACTACACATACCCCCTTTAGTTGGGATTGAGAAATTATATTATGGAGATAAAATAAAACTTAAATCAGAAGGCAGGAACTAGAAAGCTTTAAGATTAAGAATGCCTCTATATGGCCTGGTATAGTGGGCAGCATAAGTTTTCTTCATTTCCACCTTCTAATGTATGAGTTATAGTGATGGTGTAACACAAATTGAATACACACATGACAGATATGCTTTTCATATGGTAAAATACATTTGTTCTTAGTATAGAAACCGATTCAGAATGTATTATATTAGCATTGTTATGTACAGTTGCCAAAAAAGAAATTGAATGTGGCGAAATCTGGCAGCTCCACCCTTAGTAAACATCCCCAGTCATGTGAATGAATCGCCCTCAACCCTATTTTCTGTGCAAAGAGAACTGTTACTCGACACCGTAATATGTTATGAATGAATGAGTGTTAAACTGTTGTTTTAGTATTCATATTATATCACACAGATAAAGGTGGTTAAAATGTTAATTTATTGCATGGTTTATTTATATTTTTGGAAGGCATAGTTTCCACAGTCCTACCAAATCTAACCTTATTTATCGGATTAAGGGCTGTAGACAAAAACATATCGTCGGGTCCCGATGCTCGATGCTCCGGATACGACGCTCATATATAATATATGGGCCAAGGCTGGCCTTGATATGGGCGTCGTACCCCGAGCATTGGGCATCGGGAACCGACGATATGTTCTTGTCTATGGCCATAAGAGACAGCAGTCTCCTCTGTCATTCCTATCCTCACTATCTCTGAGATAAGTCAGGTTTCTTTCTCCCTTTTTCTACCTATTTCTTCATTACGCTTTAGTAGTTGTCCTGTGTGTGTGTGTGTGTGTGTAGAGCCTGGATGGCTTGGGCACTAACGAGCTGTACTCCAACACCACGTTCAAGGGTTCAAACCTCTGATGTTGCAGGAAGTTGTTAGAAGCCTGAGATCAAAGCTTCCCTTGCCACCTTTGTTGGGATTCAGGCCTTTTTAGAGTGTTAACCTAACTGGGGTTCGAAATTCTTTAAACCATCTCGAACCTACATGTTACTGATGTTTCTCAAAAGTGATGTATGGTGATTTATAGGCCTAAATTTTTTTTACTTTAATAATACCTAGGTATAATAGATTAGAACGTATTACAGTAAGATCAACAATAATATTAAAGTTTATATTATATACTTAATTAAGCAACGAAAATTCTCAATATTATAATGGTTTTGGTTAGCACGATACAGAACTTTCTTCTCTTCTCTCACCCCAGCTCACCTTGCTCACAGCAAATTTTTTTATTCGGATCACTGTTTACAAATGATTATTATATTTTCACTTTATTTTTTTATATTGTAACTTCAAAATATGAGTATCAATATTAAATTCCTATCTGATGTAATAATTAGTAGTAATCCAGTATTGACAGGTATAAAGGCAGATATGACTGTCTCACAACTCAGTTCATCAGTCAATCATATCATATATCACTACAAACGCAGGGAGTAGGAATGAAGGTGCTTCATTCATAATGTCTTTGGGTGTTTACTACTGGTGGAGCTGCCAGATTTTGCCATATTCAATTCTTTTTTTGTCGCAATTCCTTTTTTGGCAACTGTACATGAGATGGATGCCAATTTATGCTGCCGGCTGTACTAGTTTCTACAGAATTTAATTGTTTATTGCCTTCTCATTCAACTTTTGGTCTGGTCTTGTGTTTGATCAACATAACATTACAAGGGATACTTTAGAATTACTGCAAGATATTACCAATACTTTGACAAACAAACACAGACAAGGAGTAAGTGAAGGAGGGACAACTGGAGTTATTTCTATCATAGCCACACCATTAAGGGAATCAGCCAGGGCTTACACATACCAGACAATTACTCCATAATATACAATTACAACAACAACAACAACACTTCCTTAACCAGTGGACTAAATCAAACCAAATATGAGTCGAGTACTGTTACATGCTCAGCCAGTCAGCTTGAGGAACTTCAACAGCAGCAGCAGCAGCTTACAGGAATGAATGAATAAATGGCCAGATATGAGTGTGTTATGTGTGATGTCCTCATAATAATCATCATCTCACCTTTTTACCTTAGGAATTGTAGTGATGCCAGTTAGTCAGTGATGAAGTGCCACTGTGATGTATTTGTGTGAGCCTTCATAACAACTTCACTATACAACCTGCAACACAACCAAAGTAAATGTAAGTGTCATATATTCAACTTCAATCAATTCTTTTCTTTTGTTAATAATATATTCTCAACTTTCTTCCACCTACTGTACACTTTGTAAAGTTATGCACACACAATATAATGACATTTATTCTCTATTATTTATGACACTTGAAAATAAATACTGTAGACTGTAAAATTTGGAATGGACCAAAGATGTATAATTTTTATATTATTATTATTATTATTATTACATTTAGTCCCATATCATTTTTATATCATTATTCATGTATTTAGTCCCATATCATTTTTATATTATCATTATTATATTTTTTGTCCCGTATCATTTTTATATTATTATTATATTTAGTCCTGTACCACTACTCCTATAACTCTATGACCACTCGACCTGCTGACTTTTATATAATACGGTATTTATTATCTAAGTAAGACAAACATAACACCTATTTGTCCGGAAAATAAACATAATAAATAAATAAATAATTATAATACGGTATTTATTATCAAAGTAAGACTAACATAACACCTATAATTACCCTCATTAATGTAATAAATATAATATAATAAGCACTGCAGGAAGAGACATATACATAATTATAATGTAGTATTCATTATCAGTGAGAATATCATTACGATAATAAATTATGTAGTTTGAATCTCTATCAATAATAATAATAATAATAATAATAATAATGGTAATAGTCAAGCGTTTGTCCATAATTTGTTTTCTACTTTAGGTTTTCAGAATGCAATGTTTTATAGTGTGTTTTTAACAAATTTACTGTTCACATCCGTCACAAATTAAAGTTTTGAGAGATATCACCCCCCCTCAACTCAATCTCCGAAAACATCTAATTTTCGCCATATTTGAACTAGAATCGTCTGAAAAACACAACGCATTAAATAAAATTAGGTAGACCTCACCTGACCTAACCTAACCTAGTCAGGACCGCGGCAAACTACACTGGGACCTAACCTAACCGGGTACTAACCTTCCTACTGGGACGATGTAAACACTCAGTACTCGGTGGTCATCTTAAATTGGTATTGCTGTACCTTTTTAGTGGATAATGATGGCAGTAAATACAGGCCTTATTACACATGGGGCAGTTCACTGATGTCAGTTATACTCCAAGGACACGTGAAAAGTCTAAACTGGGACAGACTGACACTATATAGGTACAAAGGGAAGCCATTGTAAACAAACACACTGATTGGCTGTTGAAATTGAGGAGAATTCATCAAGCACACTGAGTCTGATATTCTGATAATCCTGATTGGCCATTCACACCAATATGGCCGCTGTACACACCGCGGATTAAGGAAAATTGATCCATTTAAGGGTAGTTGTATTAAGAAAGCTATGCAGATGCGACGGAAATAACCTATGAGGAAATTACGTACATGTATTAAGAAACGTATTTGTCAGAACAGAATTGGGTAAATATTGAAAGAATTGCCGTTATCGCGTAAGGTTTATCAGTCTCCCATACTACTGTACTAAAAATATACTATCCATATTAAAACCTATCATCACAGAATTGTTGATCTATACATTAATAAATATGTACTGTACAGGAGGAGAGCCAGACCGTTAACTACCCTTGGTTCAATCAGGGTCCAGATAATATAACATTAAAAACAACAAAACGTTATATAAAGTAAATTGTAAAAAGTTCTACGATCTCCTATGTATGTTTAACTTTAACTATGAGGTAGTTCTATATAGGGTTGTTGAACATCAAGAAGGGATATAATATAATTTTGGTAGATTAGACCGCCTTGATTCCCCCAAAGTATCCCCAGAAACAGGGCTAGATTGACGAAAATAATGGTGGCCTGTTGCCTGGAATAGTTTGGAGGAATCAGTTGCTCCAGATTTACCACCATGCACTGTACTACCTCCTTAATATGAAAATCCCCCTCCCTTTGCCTTCCACACCTGCATCCACACCACAACTCACCTTCATGCAGTATGCGTTAAAGTCCCTGTGATCGTATATGAGGGTTGGTGGCTTCTGATTCCTCCTGACTATGCCACGAAACATGCTCCTTCAATATAGGTGGTGTTTCGTGGCAATATTTGAAGGATTCTTTTATCTCCAATTTTCTTACTACATCACGGTGCTATTCTTTTGTTGGTGGAGTGGCAGGCTTCTGATTCCTCCTAACTATGCCAGAAAACAGACGCCCTCAATGGCATAATAATAGTGGATCTGTTTTGTGGCATAGTTTGGAGGAATCACAGAACTTCCGAATCACCAACAATAAAAGAATTTCTCCTTAAGGGGTGATTCTCTTGTTGGTAAATTGGAAAGTCTCTGAATATTCCAAAGTATGACACGAAACAGATCCCCTATAACTACCTGTTTCCTGACATAGTTTGGAGGAATCAGAAGCCTTCAATTTTCACACACGATCACAGGGTCCCTTAGACAATGACGCACCAACACGTGTACAACCACCACCACCACCACTATGGCAAACCCTGCAGGGCTGATTATTTATGTAGGCAAGTTGGTTTAGGCATGCAGGGAGCTGAGCTGGACTGAGGGGACCGTTTTTAGTGACCTTTTGTTGTTGTGGCTGGATGGATGGATGGATGCAGGTGTTTCGTGGCAGGGTTACATACACAGAGCAATGATTCAAATAACAGCAAGGTACAGGTGCATGAAGGAGACTACTGGAATATGCACGACGCTACCAGACTGTAACTGTGTGTGTGTATATAACAACTGACAGAGAAGAATTTGACCATACTTCACTCATTCAGTCACTTCAGTCAGGTCAGTCAGGTAAGTGTGTTTCTGGTCGGGGCTTTAATTAGGGGGTTAAAAGGATAGTGCTAAATTTCATCATCTTATATACCTATGAGGCCTATACTGTATCGAATTATTATGATATTTCTTTTTTATTTATTTATTTTGTGTGTGTGTGTGTGTGTGTGTGTGTGTGTGTGTGTGTGTGTGTGTTATACTGGTTGCCTTAATCCCCCCTACACCCCACACCAAGGACCGAAAAAGATCTGGAGGTGAGATGTGGGTGAGGACGTGTGTGTTGGTGGTGGTGGTGGTGGTGACAGCAAGAGGAGGAGGAAGAGATGGAAAAGGAGGAGGAAGAGAAGAAGGAGAAGGAGGACATATGCTGGATGAAATGTTTAAGGGTCAGCATCTGGGTCAGCATCAACTCGGGTCAGCAGCAGAATGGATACAGCCAATGCCAACCTCAGGACATTGGAAACTCATGGGTGACGGTAATAATGGTGTTGGTGGTGGTGGTGGAGGAGGAGGAGGAAAGGGGACAGCAGGTGGAGCAGTGATGATGGTGAAGGAGAGACTAACCAGCACTGATGATGATAATAGTAGACGTAGAGGGACGATGGCGATGGTAATGAGAGTGGGAGATGATGATGATGGTGGTGGTGGTGGCGAGAGGGTGGTGAGGGAGATGGTGGAGAGGGACCTGACTTCTTGTTTCCTGGTGGTGGTGGTGTTGGTGGGGGTGGAGCAGGCTGGCCCTCCCTCAAACACCTTCTTGACTCATATACTCAGGTAAGGTCATTTAATTTTAATATATGTAGCTGCTTGGAGAGAAAGTATTACACATTAAGGTAGTTGTGATGTTTGGCAGCTACATAATACCACTGAGTTTTATTATATCTATTTTTATATTGTTTTTTCACTGGCACACAAATAACGTCAAGCTGTTATAATAATTTACAATCTCTGTGAGGTGATTTCACACCACATTCTCAGTCTATTTTTCTTGCCCTTTCAAAACGCGTTAAAGATAAATAGAGAATTTCAGTTTCCTTTTTGATTCACGAGAGGGGTACCCTGTTCTCTATCAGCACCTACTTCAGTTATTCTGTGTGGTCAGGGAAGTGGGAGGTGTGTCGCAAGGGGTTATGGTAGTGGAGGTGCAAATGGAGTCGTGGTTCTCCTCCCCTACAAATAGTCCCCTTCTGAGCCACCTGAGGGAGGGAGGAGACCCGAGGTTCACCTGCCGTGCCTACATCCTCTTAATGAGTCACACTGAAGACCACGCAGCCAGGTGAGTTCAGTCCATCTTCACACGACACACTCACGAGTCAAAGTACCCACAACTCACTTCACATATACACGACGCACCCATGACTCAAAAAATACCCACACACTCCCACCGGATATGATATTATTGTGATCGTGTGTGCTTTTTATAATAGTCATCAAATGTGTCTACAAATTACATACCCAATTACATTAGAACGTTAGATAAAAGCAACATGACTATTATGTGATGATAGTTCATACTTATTCATTCTCAAGGGGACCTAAACTCGTAGTAATCCCTTCTGAATAGTAAGAAATGATATACAGTTTTAAACCCAAAAGTCTTGCAACTCCTTCACATGAAAAGTCCTCGAAAAATGATGCTAAACTCAAACTGTTGGTCCCTGTAATATTAGTTCACAAAATGGACTTATAAAATGTCTGCCTTTCATTAACTTGGTGTATGTAGGAGTTTGGATCGTGAATGTATTGAACAGATTCCTTGAAGAGACACAGGTGTGGGCGTGGCCTGAGACGAGGGTGGTGGGTGTGGGTCCGCCCTCACTTGTCCACTCCTTCCTGGCCCACCCCGCCCTCACCAACACCGCCCACGCCCTGTACCTCGCCACCCACACCCAAGTTGAGCCTCAAACAAAAGGTGAGGTTGACTGAAGTGTGATTAAGGGACCCTGTGTTGTAGGCTGAAAATTGAAAGTAAACGAGTCCTTCAAATATTGCCACGAAACATCACCTATATGGAAGGAGTTTGTTTCGTGGCATAGTCAGGAGGAATCAAAAGCCTCCAATTTTCATACACGATCACAGGGCCCTTAAGGGGAGACTATACTTTTGATACATTAGAGCGTTTTGATTTCTACAAAGTATGCAAGGAAACAGGACCAAAATAACAAGTATAATGTTGGCTTGTTGCTTGGAATGGTTTGGAGGAATCAGTTGCTCCAGATTTACCAACACTGTATATTTATTTGTGTTCTCATTACGAGCAAAAATTCTCCACTATTTTAACTCCTTTGGTATGATAATTTATAACCTACCTACTCTGATCAACACCACACGATTTTAATGATGTAATGAACTCTCTTATACACAATTCCAGGAGAGATTATAATTATACACAGCAACACCCAGTCTTCTGAATAGGGTCACCAAAAATATACAGTAAAATTATTCTGATCGTCACCACACGAATTTAGAGACATAATGAAGTCTCTTGTATACAATAATTCCAAGGGAGATTATAATACACAGTAACCCCCATTTTTCTGTCTGTAGGGTCGCCAAAAATGGATGGTGTAGAGGGAATGGAGGTGGAGGTGGTGGGACGATGCCACTACTGTCACGAGGGAGAGTCTGGCACCCAACTACTAGACACGTGGCACCCTCACACAGGTTTCTCCACCTCTACTGACTTCTTCTATGGTGAGTGATGATGAAATGAACTGAAGAGAGAGGAAGGAGACCACTGCATGTATTATATAGGAGTGGACGACCATGTAGGACTAGGGAGGTAGAAGGTGATAGAAAGGAGGGACAACAAACACCGAGAAGGAAACAGATGAAAAGGAGGGACAGTTGGACGATCTTCTTTCATTCTCAATCAATCAATCAATCAATCAGTCTCTTTCTTTCACCTGTGATAAATCGATCAATCTCTTTGCCTTGGACATATAAGATAGGAAGGTTTTCTTTTTATCCCCAATCAATCAATCAACCAAACAACCAATCAATCCACTAACCAACCAACCAATCAATCCACTAACCAACCAACCAACCAATCAACTAACCAACCAACCAACCAACCAACCAATCAATCCACCAACCAACTAACCAACCAATCCATCAATCAATGTTTACGTGTCTGCAGATGAGTTTGTTGACTGCCGAGGACACAGGTTCGTGGTGGTGTCGATGGATTGGTTTCCCTTCCTGTCCTTCCAGCGTCACCAAGAACAGGCTTCACACACAGTCACACCTCTCGACTCTTTGGACTACCGCATGTTGCAGTCGGTCGCCAACACCATGAATTTCACGTTGAGTTGGTCTTAATTAACTACTACTACTACTACTACTTTTATTACTGCTGCTACTACTACTACTACTACTACTTTTATTACTGCTGCTACTACTACTACTACTACTACTACTACTTCTACTACTACTACTACTTCTACTACTACTACTACTACTTCTTCTACTACTACTACTACTATTTCTACTACTACTACTACTACTACTTTTCACTCTTTGCTTGGACCTCTGATGATTAATTTGGTGACTTCCATGTTGTCCTAAAATGAGGCTTAGAGCTTCAGGCGTTTCTTGAACTCATATAATTATACAGAATGAAACTATAATAATCTCACCTGGATGAATGCGACCTAAATACTGTTACGAGTTTGAGCACACACACACACACACACACACACATCTTTAACTGGGAAAGGGAGTCCCCAAAGTGACCATGAAATAAATAAACAATCCCTATATACTCATGACTTACACACACACACACACAGGTACGAGATGCGGATGCCGAGTGACCAACAGTGGGGGCTGCGACAGGAGGACGGCAACTGGACGGGGACAGTAGGTACCCTCCAGCGTCAAGGGGCAGACTTCTCCATGCTACTCAACTGGTCCTATGAGAGGCGCCGCGTAATAGACTTCACCAGGATATACGCCGCTGAGCCCTTAGTCATAGTGTCCCCCAAACCAAGACCTCTGCCTCGCTACCTGGCACTCGTCGCTCCGTTCTCAGGTACAGTAAATACACTCATCTCTGTCTAGCACTAGCTCCTAATTAAGGGAATGTTCTCTAAGTCATGCACAGTGTCCCCCAAACTCAGACCTCTGCCTCGTTACCTGGCCAAGGCCTGTCTCTATAAGGGGCCTTGGTAAATACACTCTCTGTTTAGTACTCGTAATTAACTGATTCCTTTTTAAGTAGTACACGTTTGGAGTACATTCCAGTATCAGTTAAGTTGCAGACTATAGTTGTGTTAAATTGTAGTATAGTTAGTCAGTAAAGTGTTATGCATCTCCAGTTTTTTATACACAGTAATAGATAATATATATGATGGCAGTTCGGCCTTCCTTCCTTCCCTTCTACCCGCATGGCAAATTATTAACCACATAGACTGACTAGAGAGGTAAACATGACATAGTGGAAGGATATACCGTGTTTACATTCCAGTGTTTACAGGTGAGGTGTGGTTGGCGCTGCTTGTGGTGGTGGTGTGGGTTGGCTTGGTGTACTGGGTGTTGGCCTGGGTGAGGGAGAGTACATGTGGTGAAGTGAGAGGTACACACACAACACATTTGGGACTCACCTCTGCCCTCTTCCACACCATTTCCCTCTTACTGGCAGAACCTTCATTTAAGCTGCCCTCTGCCCTCACCACTCAGGTATATACTTTATATTATTATTATTATTAGTATTATTGTTGTTGTTGCTGTTGTTGCTATTGTTATTATTATTATTATTATTATTATTATTATTATTAATATTATTATTATCATAATTTTCATTTATTTTTTGTCTTGTATTCCAGATGGTAGTGGGTTGGTGGTGTATGTTTGGATTACTAATGACAGCCACCTACAAATCTTCCCTCATTGCCTACCTATCAGTGCCTGGCCGAGGGTTACCTGTGGACAGCTTTGAAGACTTGGTACAGGGGGGAGGCAGAGGGACGGGTTGGACATGGGGTCTGGAACCAACCTATGGGGCAGAGTGGGAGTGGTTCAAGAGTAGCTCATCACCACTATTACAGAGCATCTTCCAGGGAATTGAGGTCAGGCAGGGTTGAAGTTAATTTTTTTTTAAATAATAATAATAATAATAATAATAATAATAATAATAATAATAATAACAACAACAATAACAATACTACTAATACTATTGCTACTACTACCACCATTACTACTACTACTACTAATAATAATAATAATAACAATAACAATACTACTACTACTACTAATAATAATAATGATACTACTACTACTACTAATAATAATAACAATACTACTACTACCACTACTACTAATAATAATAACAATACTACTACTACCACTACTAATAATAATAATAATAAATAAACCCCCCCACATAACTCACTCGTAGGTACTTGAGACTGAGGACCACCTGACTCGAGTATTGGGTGGACGACACGCACTTCTCACTTGGCTTTATTACATCAGAACCATCATTGCTTCCCGATATACTGACACCCGAGGCTACACACCCTTACACACCAGCCGCACACAGTACTACGTCAGCACGGGCTATGGATGGGGCTTCAGGTCAGTCAGCAAGGGGTATAGTAGGGGCTTCGATTGGTTGGGGTTGTAGGTCAGTCAGCAAGAGGTTACAGTAGGGACTTCGATTGAGGTCTCAGATCAGTGTTTTGGCTACGTTATGTTATGCTAGAGATCCTATATACACGTTAACTTTTCAGGAAGGGGGCCCTGTTGTGTTATGCTAGAGACCCTAACATGTCTCGTTAACTTTTCAGGAAGGGGGCCCCGTTCCTTAGACGTGTGGACAAAGTGGTACAGAGGCTACTGGAGACTGGCCTCGTCAATCACTGGCTCACACAACTCATAGAGGAATCTGCCAGGGACGCCCGGATGAACAACATAGACAACAAGGCAGTGGAAGGCAGCCAAGGAGGTACAAAAGAGGTGAGTGAGTCAATCAATCCGAGGTGAACAATGTTGTGTTAGAGTATCTGTTGAGTGAGTGAGTTATTATTCAGAGGTACAGAGGTGAGTGTGTGCTAAGTGATATAGTACATATATCATATGTTTTCCTGGACTCAAGATAATCATGAATATTTGGCCTGAATTACATGCACCTATGAGCAACACTATTTTTAATTTTACCAGTATCCTCAAAAATATCCCCATCTATGCAAAGTCAGGTACCAAAATCCTTAAAGCAGTAGCCAATTAAGAGGCAAAAAAGTGTTAATTTGTCCTTCATCACCACCAACAACCCTAACACCAACAGACTGAAGATGATGGTGATGATGGTGGTGATGAGTCGAGTGTTGTTGTGTTAAGCCTGGACCATCTACAGGGAGCCCTCTATATCCTACTACTGGGTTGTCTTGTTGGGCTCGTGGCATTGGCTGGGGAACTCAGTCTGTACCGTCGTCAGTCAATAACTTAGTACCCACAGAAAATTTTACTCGATGGGGAAAATGTAAAATGCAAGAATATGTTGATAACAAAATAATATAAAACTAAAAGTGGGGGAGAACGTGTATTTGATTTACTGTCTATCAATGTGTTTCTCTATAAAACATTACTTCCTCACTCTATATCATACAGTTATTGTAAGCCATATTAACAAAAGAAGTTCAACATGATCTCAATAAATCATATCAGGATAATACATCGGGTTTTTATCTACCTATGCTTTCACACACACACACACACACACACACACAAACATACTTGTACTAGTAAATGGATGAAGAGCCACAAAATTCAATGGGTTGGTTATGTTGAATGAAAACAGAAAAATCACAAATGTGTATAAAAGATAAGTTGATGAAAGTGAAAGTCAAGGAATAACACACACACACCACACACTCGTATACCGCTTGTATCAAACACCAAATTCAAACATCTATTTCTATATTTTCATCTACAGTTTTGTAAGTATTTCAGTCTTGAACTTATCAATAACTACTAAGTAGCTATTAAACCCCAATCAGTCTTACTGATGGATGAAAATAAAACTATAATTGATTGGAAAATTACTTGGGAAGAAAGTTTGATAAAAAATATAACCTGAACGAACACCAAATTTCAAACTATATAGACGTAACCTGAGATATTGCAGACAATATTAAAGATTTTATTAAGAGGAAATTATTGATCAATGAATCATTTATTAATCACTACTCTGGGTTTCACGACATTATTCTTCTTTATCTCTTTCCGGTCTTCTTACGCAAATGGGAATACTGATTGTGCAAGAGTATTGGAGTCTTCTGATTCATTACGTGGCAAAAGGAAACAGGGCACCCTAATGTTACTTATATGGGGAATCTGTTTCGTGGCATAGTTTGGAGGAACCAGAGACCTTCCAATTCACCAACAAAAGAATCTCTCCTTATGGATCCTATGATTGTGTGTGAAACTTGGTGGCTTCTATCTCCTTCTAACTATGCCACAAAATAGGCTCCTTCAGTATGGGTGGTGTTTCGTGGCAATATCTGAAGGACTCACTAACTTTCAATTTTCTGACTACATCACGGGGGTCCCTTAATCAAATACGTATTATAATATGTGTAATTGACTTCCAGGAACACGACAGATCAAATCAAAGTTCTGTCAACAACATCATCATCATTCAGTCCAAATTATGTTGTGTTATCATGGGCCCTTGTCACAGGCTGTTCAAATTCCCAAAGCAACAGGTGGGTCAGATAACACACTGGAGGGGGCGGGGGGTTGGGGGGGGGCTAGTAGTGATGGAATGATGGGTGTGAGTTAATGTTTAAAAGGGAGTTGACTCAGTGTGTCCCAAACTTTTTTTTTTTTTTTTTTTTTTTTTACCATGCGAAGAAAGTATAGGAGAAAAGTAGCAGCATTCTAAGGAAAAAGGAAATGAGGACAAATTAGAAGGTCCAAAATAAAAGGAAATGAGGACATGAGGAAATGAGGGTTGGTATCACAAAAGAAAATACTACTACTACTACTACTTCTACTTCTACTTCTACTACTACTACTAATAATAATAATAATAATAACAATAATAATAATAATAATAATAATAATAATAATAATAATAGTAATAACAATAATATATATACAAATTAATAAAAATAAATAAAATCCCAAAACAAAAAATACAAGTAAAGGACCCTGTGATCGTGTATGAGAATTTGAGATGACACTGATGGGTTATAACATGATTGGCTGAAGTGACAATGATGGGTTGAAATGACAATGAGAGATTGAAATGACAATAATGGGAAACAACAAGATTGGCTGAGATGACACTGATGGAAAATAACATGATTAACTGAGATGACACTGATGGAAAATAACATGATTAACTGAGATGACAATGATGGAAAATAACATGATTAACTGAGATGACAATGATGGAAAATAACATGATTGGCTGAGATGACACTGATGGAAAATAACATGATTGGCTGAGATGACATTGATGGAAAATAACATGATTGGCTGAGATGACACTGATGGAAAATAACATGATTAACTGAGATGACAATGATGGGTTGAGGTGACAGTGATGGTGGGTTGAGGTGACGATGATGTGGATGTAATATGATGATGGGCTGAGATGACAATGATGGCTTGAAGTGACATTGGTAAGGCTGTAACATGAGTAGCTGAAATGATACCTACTCGTGGGTTAAGGTGACATGGGTAAGGTCGTGACGTGAGTAGGTTGAGGTGATGAGGCAATAACATGATGGGTTGACATGACATGAAAGGGAAGGTTGACGATATGATACCACAGAGTCCGGGAGAAGAACAGGTGTTTCCGTACACACACACACACACACACACACACACACACACACACATTTTACTTTACTTCTTTCCCTCCTCTTAAACTTCCTCTTTTCCTCCTCCCAAACTTCTTCTTTCCCTCCTCCCAAACTTCCTCTTTTCCTCCTCCCATATTTCCTTTTTCCCTTCACTCAAATTCCTCTTTCCTTCCACCCAAACTTCATCTTTCCCTTCTCCAAACTTCCGTCAGCTATTAAGTATCGACCTCCCCCCCCCCGTCCCCCCTCCCCCACCATCGCTGACTCAACTCTTCAAGAATATTTCCCTGCTGACACACACACACACACACACACACACGGAGCTTGGGGGAGGGGTGGATGGGCCGGGAGTGGGTGTTGCCAGCGATTACGTGAGAACTGACGAGTGCCATGGCAGTGAGGGTATATCAGGGCCACCAGTGCCACTCAGACACACTCAGACGTCGCTTATAGCTGCTCAGATAATCAATTAAGATGCACTCTGTAATTCGTGAGTATTATTATTCTGTGATGAGACTAATGGATATATATTACACACTATTTTGACTACAATGAGGACTATAGCATCAGGCCTTTAGGGTATACTGTATTTTCAGCACTAAGGCATGGGATTGGTAGAAAAAATACGTAGAATTGTAGATTAAAGGGACCCCATGATGTAGTAAGAAAATTGGAGATTAGCGAGTCCTTCAAACATTGCCACGAAACACCACCCGTATTGAAAGAGCTTGTTTCGTGGCATAGTCGAGAGGAATCAAAAGCCACCGAGTCTCATAAACGATCACATAAAGGGTCCTTAAAGGGGTATACACAGTGTTGGTAAACGTGGAGTAACAGATTTCTCCATGCACACTATTCCAAACAACATGCATGCAGGCTACCTTTATTTTTGTTCATCTAGTCCTGGCATTCAATACTTTGGAGAAATCAAGGCGCTCTAATGTGTACCAAAAGTATACTAACCTCTTAATTAATACAGGACTGGGTATAGAGGTAAGTAATTTGAGTTATGCTGGGGATAGGGTCGTGTTTTGTGCTTTTCCTTGTGTATATTTTTTCTGCCTGCATGGGTTGGTGTATAAAGTGGACACACAAACAAACAAACAACCCATAGAACACACACACACACACACACACACAAAATGTTTTCTGACTGCGTTGGTGTATAAACTGGAAACACACACACAGTAGAGATGTTTTCTGACTTAATAGGTGTATAAAGTGGAAACACAAGCAAACAATCGATAAAACACACACGCACATAAACACACACACACACTAGAGATGTTTTCTGACTGCGTTGGTGTATAAACTGGAAACACACACACACACACACACACAAGATGTTTTCAGACTGCATTGGTGTATAAACTGGAAACACACACACACACACACACACAAGATGTTTTCTGACTGCATTGGTGTATAAACTGGAAACACACACACACACACACACACAAGATGTTTTCTGACTGCATTGGTGTATAAACTGGAAAAACACACACACACACACACGAGATGTTTTCTGAATACCGTCCCATACATGAGGTCTACAGCAGAACAAGACAGTCTTCTTCGACACACACTGAATCCAATGAGTAATATAATCTGTGTTTCAGGTTGGCTTTCCGTCGCTGTGTGTGTTGTGGGAGTTTGGCCCATTCCACATCACGTACTTCCATCCATCAATAGTAACTCCTATTTTGTGTTGTTATTATTATTATTATTATTATTATTATTATTATTATTACAAGTTATTACTGTTGTTGTTATTATTTTTTATTTTTAAACGTTCTTATTTTTACACGTTAATATTGATATTTGTTGTTGCTGTTGTTATTATTATTATTATTATTTTCAACGGGTCAAAAAGATAATGGAATACAAAAAAAAAAAAAAAAAAAAAAAAAAAAAACACACACACACACACATTAACCATTCTCTCTCCAACAGACCGTGCATTTCCCTGTCCAGATGAAAGTTCCATTGCACCCTGCACCTGTGAATATGCCAACGACATGCTGGTCCTGACGTGTACTACTGTGACGACTGAACAACTGGACAACGTGTTCTTACAAACCTTCCCAATCCCAAATTTTGGCGAGTTCCACCTTTCTACCTCAGATATCCCTACACTCAAAGCTGGTTTCTCCAATGGGGTCAATTTCGAGTGAGTGAGTGAGTGAGTGAGTGATGGAAGGATAATGCCACTCTGGGTAGAAGGCTTCTGATTCCTCCTAACGAAACAGTAAACACAGATCCCCTATTCGTACTATTGAGGATGTCTGTTTTCTGGTATAGTTAGGAGGAATCAGTAACCTTCCAATTTTCCCAACATGAGAATCTCTCCTTAACTTAATGAAACAATACTTGGTTCTATAATTTTCTATACTGTACACAACCTGCTCCACCGATTTCCAAGATTCTAAGTACAGTAATATGAACTTAGTAGATACACGTTTATTAGTTGCAGATAAGTACCTACCTAGTTGTGTGTATGTTTGATGTAATTTGTCTTATACTACATAACAATTACCGAAAAAGACAGGGAAATTACATGAGGGAGCCGTGATACATTTTCTCCACGAAAGAAAATGAAACAAAAAATATCAAAAATATAAGGTAGATATCATATATATACGTCGTGGTATCCCCAACACACACACACACACACACACACACACACACACACACACACACACACACACACACACTGGAATATAGGCTGATAATTATATACATCGTGATCTCCGCAGAAAGATGATTTTTTCGGGCAACACTATAGGAACAATTGAGAACGAGGCCTTCAGTGACTCCTACAGCACCCTTCAGTCCTTCGTCATGAGTAGTAAACCCTCTACGGACACCTTAACTTGGCCCCTTCCTAACCTCGGAGCGTTTACCCAGCTCACCGACATTTTTATTGTGAGTATTGCTGTGAACTATAGGCCTTTAGTTGTAGCCCTTTGCAAGATGGCCAACGCGAATTCCCTGTAACTCTACTTTACTTTTTTTTTTTTTTTTAGTTGATTTACAAAACAAATCATGCATCCAGTTCTTCACGATCATCATCTGAATCAAATCCACACTTCATACTGTCCTGGTTTCCCACAGCACAAGACATTATCAAAAATATAACACGCAAATGAGATATCTCTGTGACTTCTAATTGGCTACAAACAGATATTCGTATGCATGAATAAAAAAAATTAAGAATACAAATATTACAAAGTAGCCTTTCTATGATAACTTAAGCATTGTAATTTTGTACGCACTGAGTTTTAGTTTCAGGTGTTATTAAAATATACCTGTAATATTCTATGACATGGTGTTGGTGATGATGGTGGACAGAATGGGCCTTATGGAGACATTGTTGAACCCCTGGAGTCAGAATCGCTTACTTCTGCCGTCTTCAATCTCAACTACATGACCAGTCTGACGGCAAACACCTTCACTGGAACACCTAATCTCAACACACTCAAATTTGATGAAACTCTGCTCTCCTCCATCGCTTCTGATACATTTGCGTAAGTCACGATCACGTAAATTATTGATAAAATATAAACAGTTATCTTAAGGGCCCTGTGATCGTGTATGAAAATTGGAGGCTTCTGATTCCTCCTGCCCATGCCACAAAACAAGCTCCTTCCATATAGGTGGTGTTTCGTGGCAATATTCGAAGGACTTATTTATCTCCAATTGTCTGACCACAACATAGGGTCCCTTAAGGTTTTGTGAATATATTACTATAGCACTCTAACTTGAATTGCCTTTCTTGAGGATTAGAAACGAAACTTTTTGAGAATGTTTTAGAGAATGTGTTTATAGGTCAGGTATTTATTTGACGAGCATTACACTGCCAGCCCCAACTAATACATACCACATGAACCAACAATCAACATATAACCAGTAACAATAAGCAACACACGACAGCCACTCATAACACCAAATGCACCACAACACAAGCAAAGTAAACAAACGCCAGAAAAAATAATGAAATACTGTTGCAAGAAAAAGTATACCACAACAACCAACACCATAACCATAAACAAGACAATACCAACACCACAATACATTAACCAACCAATACCAACCACAATACCACAACCATAAACACGACAATACCAACACCACAACACATTAACCAACCAATACGAACAACAACAACACAACCATAAACACGACGATACCAACACCACAACACATTAACTAACACTAATTCCAACCACAACCCAATAATACAACACAAACAACACTAATACCAACCACAACCAACACCAATACCAACCACAACATAAAAATCAACCACAATTCAACACAACACAGCACCTCGTAACCAACACCACCACCACCACCACCAATAAAAAACACTTTGATTTGTCCCTGCAGAAGTCTGGCTAAGTTGCAGAGTCTTACCATCACCAACAGCGACTTGACTACCCTCACATTTGGAGCTTTGAAACTGGACACACACAAATCCACGACCATTGACCTGAGCATGAATAAGATTGACACCATTGAGCCTGACGCAATTCAATTTAGTGGGTGGTTGGTTGATTTTTATTGCGCAGGTTAAGGGCATATGACACTATTTTTGGTACAGTCACGAGCATTAATAAGTATACAGCTTTGGTTGAAGCTTTAATTAAACAGTCCAATTCACCAACGAATTACGGATTACGTAAAGAGTTATGTGTGGATTTCTACGATATCAATTACCAAAGTGGGGAGTCGTGACTATCAACAAATAACAACAGTTGGGAGATATTAGAATAGAGAATTGTATCATCATCTAAGATTGTATGGTATTTGTACTTTTAATTCCGAAGGTATACTGTATGTGTCTTCTAATAGCAATGTCTTCTGTTTTTGTGCTAACAGTTCAAGTAAAAGTAATGACTGTTTTTGAGGTACTTACCTGTATGTCTTCCAGTAATAATTCCAGTAATAGTAATGTATATTGTTGAGGTATGTCTTCTAAGAGTAATGTGTGTTGTTGTATTGACAGTTTCATCTCTTCTCACACTACACGTGAATCTGGCCTCAAACCAACTTAAAGAACTCGATGTCAATGTGTTCCTACCTCTACTGAGCTCCCCAGCCATTGTTAATGTGGAGGACAACCCACTTGAGTGTGGCTGTGACCTGTTATGGCTCACAGACGAAGAAGGTAGGTCACTCAACAACCCAACCAGAACATTATTTTATATCATGTTTTATTATTATTATTATTTGTATTATTATTATATTTATTATTATTATTATTATTATTATTATTATTATTATTATCATTATTACTATTATTAATATTATTACTTATCTGCGTTTTTCGTCTATTTATATATTCTATATTTTCATATTTTTTTTTTTTTTTTTTTTTTAATCTATTTACTATACTCTATATATAGTTTCAGAGGAGTTTAGCCGTCTGACCGGACTGTCCAATGCTTGTCAACTGGATGGCACCGGATACGACCAAGACACCATACTGGATTTCTTTGAGTACCAGTGTAACAACGGGGGAACAAAATGACTCCATTATTTATGATGTCCCAGTGAATATTAATAATAACCAATACTTTGATAAATTTAATAACAACTATCTGACCATTTTAAATAGCAACTACTAGACTATTTTAATAACCAATACTTTGATAAATTTAATAACAACTATCTAACCATTTTAATAACAATTACTAGACTATTTTAATAACCACTTACTGATAAATTTAATAAGAACTATCTGAACATTATAATATTAATTACTAGACTATTTTAACAAGCATTATATAACCATTTTAATAGCAACTACTAGACTATCTAAATAAGTACTATCTAATCATTATAATAGCAACTACTAGACTATCTAAATAAGTACTATCTAATCATTATAATAGTAACTACTAGACTATTAAAATAAGTACTATCTAACCATTATAATAGTAACTACTAGGCTATTAAAATAAGCACTATCTAACCATTATTATAGCAACTGTCAGACAATTTTCGTAGCAACTTCTATTATAATTACCACTATTATTATTATATTTACCATTTCTTATGTTCAGTTCAAGATAAAACATTTGCTTCGCGTTCATAATAACAATAAGCTAAGTAGTAGGTCTGTACCGTATAATTATATAAACCCTGAATATAACACGAATCAATACATAATTATATTCATGCACCCTTTCATTTTTACACACATCACACCCTCAATGAAGACCACCAAATGTTTTCCCAGGCTACTACTACTGTTGTTGTTGTTGTTGTTCACTGACATACATACATACATACAGACTGAGTGATCTATTGGCAATGTGTTAATAATTTAGGGGAGAGAGAGAGAGAGAGAGAGAGAGAGAGAGAGAGAGAGAGAGAGAGAGAGAGAGAGAGAGAGAGAGAGAGAGAGAGAGACGTAACTACGGGGGCATAGATCACTGAAATTGGATAAAGGAAAAGGTTGTGATTGAAAAGACAATTCATAAAGATACGTATGATAAAATGGAAAAAATTGGGACTTCATAAGCTTCAATCCAGTAAATTACAATAAGATATATAACACACACACATACACACACACACACACACACAAAATCGGAATAGGTTCGAGCCTAATTATAAGATCAAGCCCAGAAAATGCAAATCCACGGTACCCACACGTCCAGTTTTACTTACACTGCTCTGGTTTATAATGTTTCCATTGATCCGTGAAGCTCTGTAGAACCTTTATTAAGGATTAAATAATTCACGAGGAAGCCACACACACGGAAAACTGTCGGTGATACTGGGATTAAAATAAAGGGGAAGGAAAGGGTTGGTTGTGTTATGCCAGAAAGCCTTTGTAACATTGGGATATAAACAGAGAGAAGGGACAACAAACACAAAGGAGGAAGGAATGAAAAGAGGGACAGCTGAAAAGAGGAAAGGAGATTGACTTGGGTTCATAGGGATGTCAAAACCTTTTACAGGCATTACTCACCCCAGAAGGACTCAGATATTGAAACCATGTGATGATTATGATGCAAAACAACACATGCAGCTTATGAGATAATGAGTTTGTGATAATGACATGACTTGTTTATGTTCCCGAGGAAAACATTTGATAACACAACCTCTGTCATTCTGAAGGCGATGGACGAGAGACAAAAGACTTGAAAAAATGATAAATTATTCCCATTATGTTGGGTGCAAGTGATATACAGTCAGATTCCACAATTTCTGAGACACCCGGGAGAACATATGCCCCTTTGATCGGGAGGAGACAGATAAATTTGTGAGTTCGGAACTCTTAGATTCTTACCGACCAGAGGGGCATATGTTCGCCTAGGTGTCTTAGAAAACTGTGGGTTCTGTCTGTACCTGCTTATATTTTTAGATTATTATTATTATTCATCGAGACCTTGAAGACACGTGATAGTGATGATAGTCAGCTGTCACGAGCCTTGACAAGTTCACACACCTTCCTCTCTTATCTATAATTAACCTTCCCTTTCTTTGTACCTTACCTAGCTCTTGCCACTGAGACGTCCCAGCCATGGCCATCACTGTCTCTATTCTATCATAATTCATAACTAATAGTATTACCACAGGCCTGACGGATATCATAACTAAACACTTTAATGTATATATATTGGTAAATGCCACCATGGAGTAGATTGGTTTGAAGAATGAAAGAAAATTACCCTAGGACTGGAAGACCGTACGTGTAGGATGAAGGAAAAAGTGATAGTGAGGTGTACTGAGTGATAGGGTTCTAAATAGGTATCAGAGGCCCTCAGGGACCATATATGAGTCAAGAGCCCTACTTTTTGTTAAGGGCTCTAACATGTGTGAAGGCCTTAAATTTGTGTTAAGAACCATACTTTGCGATAGGGGCTTTAATTAAAGTTAGAGGTTCACAATCCGTCCTTGTAAATGGTCTTTATCTCTATCAGGGGACCTCATGTGTAGTTTGCCCTTAAAAGGCTGTCAGAGGGTAGGCCAATAGGTAACTTAACAGGAGGCCTAGACTGACACTGCTGTTGCTGTTTCAGTATTAACATTCAGGTGTATTCAGAGTTTAACTAAGACCAAAGTTAGATCGACTGCTTTAGATTAACCTTTCATGGATGATGGGACGACTAAAGACCAATATTTATAACACAGTATAATACTCTAGTACCGTGACCTCTGCGTGCAACAACCAAACCAAGCCAATGCCAACACCTCTCTCTCTCTCTCTCTCTCTCTCCTTTGAGTGAGTTTGTTCTTGGCTTGGGTTGGTTTGTGTGGCTGTGTGTGACAACTGGTAGCACTGGATAGGTTATATGGACAGTTCCCAGCTTCAACACCAAGACATTTGTGTGACGTGTCTCATCTGGGAGAGTTTCTATCTGAGTATCTTTGGCCTGTACCTTACCACAATACACTAATTCACACCTTTACCCAAATACTCATTACACGAACCTCTAAACAAACGCCTCATGATCAAAAGACAGCTTCAAAACGGTAGCCTTCTATACATAGTATGCTGCAGCTTCTTACTATTACCAACTGGTATTTAAACATCATTATTAACACAGTTTTCAAGCATTATGCGACCGTGAACAATGAATATCCTCAGAACATAATTTTTAACAGTAGGCTTTAGATAAGATCATTCTCTACCCGAAACAGAAATCTCCCATCAACATCCAATTACATCCATCAACAACAATACGTGAACCATGCAGTTAACAGGTCTGTATCATTCCTGTTCGTTAAAGTGAAGTTACAAGAAAAAGATCACCCACTGAGCATTCCCTGGCCTATGTTTACTTAGTGCTCCCAGTCATATTGCAGTCTACGGATGTGAGACCTGAACATTCAATAGCACCTGGGGGGTGGGGGGGGGGGGGTGTGTCTTGACTCATTTCGTACCGAGTGTCTGGGCAGAATTACAGGATATACAGTACCAATATACCTGGAGGTACTACCGACTACCCAACCAGGGAATACTCTTTGAGACTGATATAAGGCCTTTTTACCAGCCTGATCTGAAAACGTCACCTTCAGCAATATGTGTATGTGGCTCATTTCCTCGATGCTGACCCCACTTATAGGGTTACAGTCTATAGAGTTGACTCTGGGTGGACGAGGCCAAGGGGTAAGCCATACAACTCGTCTCTGAAGCAAATAGAGATATGTTCTGGAAGGTACAGTACTCAGGCTGGGAAGAGTGGTGTCTGTATGGAGGTTTATTCATGGGGAATTTTGGAAAGGGTACCAAAAGTTTGGCGCAGGAAAGCCCCATCAAACACGTGACCCCATAGAGTATAGTGAATTGGTAGTGGGTAGCGACAGAACACCAATAAAACCACAGTAACCCTTTGTTAACTTGGGAATACAATAAATCCAAAAGATAAATAAACTAATAAAAACTATACTACAGTACTATCAAGATGATATGGTGACATGACCTATTGATGTATGTTGCAGGTGTGAGAGCAAGTGTTGTGGTGCTAATTGTTACCTCCAGTATCACCATCACTGCCTGTACCCAACACCAGTCCCAAGGTCAAGGTAAAGCTTATTATCTGATTATTTTACAGTAGTACAGTGTGTTATCCAAATTACTGTGGGCTAAGTACTGTATATGGAAATTACATCATTCCAGCTAGGTCATATAGGTTATTTCGTTCATCATAATAATCAAATTAACATACAGTACTTCAGAGTTTCAAAATATCATTATGGTGCTCTGTATTTCCGTCCTGACACTAAGTGGTTTGTTAAAACTCAGCAATTATTATACTGTACTCTTTTGTGGTATGAGATCTTCTTTTTTCCCCTTTTCATTCAAATTTGAAATACAATTTATGTACAGTACTGAAATATCAAACTTTAGTTAATATGACTATGATCCCTACTAAGTGGTAAATATTCAGAAGGCATTAACTAGGTTGAATATTTCATTCTATAATAATTATACGCTACATCAGAAATTGAATAATGTAAGGGGGTCATGTGTCACCCTGTCAATCTTCCAAGCTATACCAAGAAACAAATTGCTACCAAAGTATAGAAGAGATAATCTGTTCTGCGGCCTTGTACCATAGGATCAGTAATACTGTACTGTAGCTACAATTACCCTCAACAACAACCATCAACATATAACCCACTTTAAAAAATTTACCATTGATGAAGTTAGTCCATCATCTTTGCCAAATAAATGCTGAAAATTCCTTCAATATGATGATTACTTTATAAGCCTTGAAAGGCCCCACGTAAACAAACATTGGCATAACTATATCCGTGTAAACCCTGACTCAACTGTACATTTGATTATATGTACAGTACAGTATAATTTATTGTGTTCTTATTTGTTCCTAGGCCACAGCCGGGGCCGTAATGACTTCCCATGCCCTGAGGCACAAGATATTGACCCCTGTATATGTGTCTACACTGCCGGCAACGTCACTCTTGACCTCAACTGCCGTAATCTGGGAAGCATAGATATACTGAATGACGTGTTTGGAACAACATTCTCCTTCGACAAATACAATATTTTCCTCCTAGAAAATTCCAATACGCCCACCATTCCAACTGGCATATTCAGAACAATATATTTTTTGTGAGTACAATACTGTACAGTACCAGAAAATAATTAGTGAATTGATATATGTTTTACAGAGATAGATCCATATACTTTATAGAGGGTTAAAAATTAAATTACTGCATAAGTTTCATTTAGAACAGTATTCAGAGTAGTATGTCTTCATCTGTGTATCTCCGTCTCCAGACATAATATTTTCACAAGAAGCCACAACACTGTTAGAAATGTGACAACAGTACAACTGTAATGTTTCCAGCATCATGGTATTCCCAATATAGGAAGAGCTCATGAATATATATATCACATTATCAGTGAAAAATACCAAGCTTTTAGCAGCATACATTTACACTGAGACACAACAATGAAGATGTAGTCTATCTCAGTAACCATGGCACCATGGGTTGTGAGGCAGTTCACGTGATGGATATACAGCATAGTGAAGGAAAGTCATAAGAAGTACTGAATTTCAAGATTATAGACTTGTCCTTCTCCTCTTTTGTCTTTTGAATAATCACAGGAAAAGTTATGTGTAACCTATATTCACGTTCTGGCTATACAGTCACTCCTCCAGCAAAGGCAATTACTCTTTTACTCTCATTCCATAGCACTAAAACATATTGTTAGGTAAACATAATGGAGAACTCCTTACTAAAATATCTCCAAAGTCCCTTTATATCAGTACACCAAACATAGCACCTTGTATCTACACCAACTACTGTACAAGTGATACAGACAAACTAAATTGTACCAATAAAACACAGCTTGAACACATACCCAGTCCCTGGAGATGCATGAAGAGATAGACGGTAGTTATTCCTCCTCGTTTGGCCCAATACTCCACCTCAGTAACCCTTCTATTTCCAACTCACTCTGATGGATGGAGAGAAGGGGCAATGAAAGAGAGATTCCCTGGTCAAGATACCATTAAATATATACTGCACAATTATGTGACTACACTTGGTTTTTTACAGCTGAAAATCTAAAATAATAATAAACACACTAGATAATATAATGTTCATCATACCCAACTTTTCATAATGTTTTTACACAGTTTAATCTACAAACAGAAGAATTATTACACCTGGAATGTCTAAATGTAACTTTTAATAACTCTGGCCATGTTTTCTCCAGGAAGATGTACCTGACTAACAATCAACTTGTGACCATTGAGCCTGAAGCACTGCTCAATCTGTATGGCAGTCTGGAAGAGTTCCATGTCCTTGAATTGTTAGGGTCAGGATACACTTGGCCACTGATGGATATGGATAAGTTCATCATCCTTGATAATATTGGCATAGTAAGTTTAATTCACATGTATAGAGTCACGACTTTTACTAATAATTCTGTGAGGATGATAAAGTTATATTATCAATAAAGAAATCAGAGGGCTGTGTGGAAGACTACATAAGGAGTTGATTGAATTTAAACTGCTCTTATCAATCAAACAAGCAATATTTTTTATAATAAAACTTATATACTGTACAGTATATCATGGAAAAGTACAGTATATTTAAATTTTCTATATAGTATGTTGAATCCCTAAATATCCCTAAATAAAGGAATTTTTTTGTATTTTTATGCATGATAAAGTTTTTGGAGTGGTAATTCACAATGACGTGAAGAGCAGCATGCTGAGAAAAACCCACTGCTGAAGAGGGAGGTAGATGCCTCCGAAATATCCAGAATAAATACTTTCTGTCTAAAAAAAAGTGGGTTTTTCTCAGTGTAAAGTTTTTATTCACGGTCATACAATTTATTTAAGTGTTTGGTTGACTATTATAGATGCTCATTACTGTATGTGATAAATAGATAAATAGAAGAGATTGAAGGGAAGCAAGCTTTGTTTGTCAGAGGACAGATATGAAATAAAATGCACTGCATTTAATGCTCGCAAGAATCAGTACAGTACAGTACCCTTGACACACTCTTCCACTCATTAATTGTGATTTCTATTTATAGTGCTCCATATATATTTCACTTGCCAAATACCAACTACACTTCAAGCCTTCTCATTTTTATCACCCATCATGATGAAACAAACAAAAAAATATTCTCAAACACTACAAAACAATTTCTTTATGTATGCAAGAGCCTTGTGGGGGGGGGGGGGGCTCATATATTTGGGGCTTGAAAGGGGAAGTGAATCCGAGTGACCCATTTCAAAAGCTATTATGTCCCTTTTTCGGCTAAATATATTTTTCTTTTTCCATCCTTGGCCTTGGATTCCCCACCCCTTGAAAAAGGGAAATGGGATATGGATGATGATGATGATGACTATAAGTATCAAGTAGGGTGTAAACAGGCTGTATATTTGTCACAAGTTTCAGTTCAATCTCAAGTGTCTTAGTTAATGTGTGCAATCTACTCCCACAGTCCGGACCTCATGACTACATGGAACCTCTCAACTCTCAATCACTGACTTCAGCAATGTTACACCTGAATGGAATTACAGACCTGCCTGTTAACCCATTCACCAATGCTCCTAATCTTGCTGTAATTGACATTCGTACCACTCTGCTACAAGACATTAAGCCAAATGTGTTTTTGTAAGTACAGTACAGTACTAAACAGTAAAAAATATTACTATATAATGACAAGAAAGAATGAGTCAATATATTTATTCATCTAACATAATGAATTAGTTTAGTTTCCTCAGTAACTGTACCTTCATAGCACACTTCACAACAACTCATTTATATATACCGTATTATAATATACTGTGACTACTGTGCTTCAGGTTGTGGGATGAAAATCTTTAAGACTGTTATGTAGGGCTAATTTTACTAAATATATTTCCCTATTATTAATTCTCACACTTATTCTTTGTCATTTATATTTTACTTCATCTTAAAAATACCTTCATATTCCTCTACCACTTCTCTGGTCTTGCCCTTCCTATATATCCCTTTTGAGTGTAATGGAATAAATTATTTTTAAAATGTCATTTACAAAGTCTCCTCATTTACCCTCTTGTCTCTTTACTGTATCACCTTAACTGTTGTTCTGCTCTGACACCCATACCTTTACTTGTCACACTTTGCTGGTACTCATCACCTCATCATTATTATACAGGTACTTACAGTGTCATAACATTTTATCACATGAATCACTCTGACAGAAGCACATACTCATCACTATTTAGTCATATTTTGTACAGTACCAGTATCTTTCTTTCTTACTTTGGGCTTATGCTACATTCATGTGTTCCAGATCACTGCCATCACTCCAAAGAGTTGTCCTCTCAAACAATAAGTTGCAGACACTGGTAACTGATTCTATGGCATTCACCTCTACTAGCTTGACTGAGGTGGATCTCGGCAACAATGATATATCCGATTTCCAGGAGGGAGCATTTAAAGGTTTGTGCAGTATATTTTTGGTAAAATGTAATTATGCAAAATAATTTTACCCATTTTCCAAGATATGGTAACACTCTTAAGAGTTAGTTGATACATATATACCGTAGTGGTAATCAACCTACGTATACAGTATACAGTACTTAAATATCAGAAAAAAGTCCCACTCAAGAAAATAAATTTCATTACACAATATGGACGGCAGGAAAGTTCTGAAATTCGTGAAAAATGTCTATAAAGTGAGAGAGATGACCTTCACTCATGCACTGCACCAACACAGCCACCTGTTCCCACACATACAAAACTCACCCTACTCCTGTAATTTCAATCATCGAGAACAAAATAAATGTTTGAAGGAATGACAGGCCTAAAATTGTTTGTTAAGTAAAGGGCATGGACTCGCCTCTTATTCTTCTTGTATCCATCTGTCTTTCTATATCTCTGAGGTCTCGTTCCTTCCAGGATCTTTCCTGAAAGTGGTGGCCGTAGCTAAAACCCTCAATATCCCTGTTCCAACAGTCGTTCCTCACTTGATAAAGCCCTCCTCTTCCACCCTGCTTACCCATCTGGATAGGGGTCTCCTCACACCAGGTCCCCCAATTTCACTCCCATACACCTTCTTTGTAAACCCCACATCTTGCATTCCAAACATTCTGGTTAACACTCAATAAAGATGACTTTCTTTCTATCATTGCTGAATGTCTATTTTAGAATGCGCACCTGACTCCTTATCAAGATAATGGCACATCACAAGTTCTAATATAAAGTTTGAAATATGATGGTAATATACAGGTGTATCTGGCTCTGTGGACATTGATCTGAGCGGCAATCAGTTGCAAGAATTTAAAGCAGATCCATTCTCTAAACTGATTGTCAACATCACGGGACAATTGACGTGACTGGTAACCCACTCTTATGCAGCTGCGACTTACTCTGGATTGTCATTGTACCAGGTAAGCTCTTATTTCATAACTCATTCCATTTAGGCAATGCAATACTAAAATAATAACTCAGAAACTATTATCAAGCCTTTGAATAACCATCAAGACCAAGTACACCACATCTACCTGAAATAATTTCATTAATACAGTACTGTACTGTGATAAAATATCCTCGTGCTAGGTAGAACAGGCCAAATGGCAGTAAGGAAGTATTGTATCATGAATAATGTATTTGCAGTAATGATTTTTTTTTTCCAGATGTTCAACTCAACAAGGTAACTGGCCTTCTCCCTACCTGTGGAATATCTGAGGAGTACAGCATGGAAGCACTAAAAGAATTTATTTCCTATCAGTGTCCACCATAATCTTTATCAGCAAATCATGTGCTTCATAAAAACCAATGTAAACATTTTTTCTATTTATTGTAATTAAAATTTTAAGCCATATTATTCTACCTGGTAGTTTTTTACAATATCTGTAATGTTTGCCCCATCACATATCCATTTTACCTTCCATGCTTAATGAGGCTTCACTTCAACAAGTATACTGTACCAAGGTTCCCAATTTGCTGAATCCACTACAACATGATAAGTACTCTGTGTGGATTAAAATAACAAAACTATACCAGTCACATGCAATATTTTCAATGCCTATTAATAGGAAATATTGTAATATGCAAATCATGGCAAACATTATGAAATGACTATTGGGTAGAAGAAAAATCCTTACAAATATACTAGATTTTATTTAAAACAACCTTAACATACCATATTACATAGGAAACTTACTGTATGTGTGATTCCAGTGTATGCCAAGCTAGTTATGACAACACCTGTGGACTTCCTAGGTAATTTTGATGACTTCTTTAGCTGCTAACAAATAATTATGTTTGCAGCTGCATTACAAAGTTTGAGACAATACAACTACATTACATAGCCATACTAAGTACAGAATACCAGTCCCTGAGCTTATAATGCAGATCCAAAAATCAACTTTATAAACAAATGATGAACTATGGTGAAAGTACTTCTCTAAACCACACATGAAAACAATGTCTTCCTAATCGATTAACAAAAGGTAAATGACGAGTGACACAAACATAACTGCTATACAAAATTCGGCCAACACTACACCATACCAAAAAATAGAAATGTATGCAATAAATACACTTCATGGAACTACTTCCTTCATCTCATCCAGCCACTATATTCACTAGAGATAATTAAATTAAGAGAAAAAGAGAAAAGACTCGTTCATCAAGCACACTTTCCTCAATACATTTGCGCGCACATAACATACATACACACACACGCACACTCCAAACAGCAGTCATCTAGCCTAACGTAAACTGCTGTGTGACCTGTCCAGCTGGGCCATATGTACAGACAATCTCTGTCTGGTTGACAGGCTCGGTGGTGAAGGCAGGCATATTGTTGGTAAATTCCACTTCGTATGCATTTTCTAATGATCCTTCTATTGTCTTTTCTCCCTTTGTTGACTGGAAGTGTAAAATAATATATCATTGATGGTTGCTGTAGCTTTATTATTAATATTATAAATAATCAAGACTGTTTTTGTAGGCTAGGTACACCTGGAAGTACTAATTTCTGACCCCCCCTAATAGCCAAAGTCGCGGCCAGAGACGACCGGGAGATCGAACACACCACATCCAACTCCTCTACAATGCTTCACTTTTTCTAATATTTCGAGCAAATAAACCACTGGGGTCGGGATAGAGGAGTTGGATGTGGTGTGTTCGATCACCCGGTCGTCACTGGCCGCAACTTTGGCTATTAGGGGGGGGGGGGGGGGAATTAGTACTTCCGGATGTACATCAAACTTTAACCTATCTTGGCATGCAAGTATCATCATCCACACATTTTCAATGAGGGCAAGCCCAGCCCCCTGCTATTTGTACACTTGTTCGTATATTATGTTTCCAAGATATAACGATTTAATGTTAAAGATGATGGCAATACTGATATCGAGGTATGCATATATCACATGCACATATTGGACAAATTTTAATCTTATCTTGATAACTGGTAATGTGTATATTAATTGTGAAAATTTTGTATTATGTTGGTTACACCTACCATAAATTTCAGCTAATTTCAGTAAGTATGGATAATAAATGCAGTAGTTACTACACTAAGTACTGGTAAATATTGGTTTATGGGGCAATTAGTATCAGAAACGATGAATTAAAAGTCTGGCTTACCACTGATATCTATTCAAATTATAAACAATTCCAAAAGTTATCTTGGTTCATATCTGCATCACTTTCTTGGAGAATGAACAGAATAACAAGATGTATGATGGAGATGTTGTGCCATCTAACATTCTTTTCAGTGTAACCACATACTTGAGCACTTAAATTTCTTAAAAATGGATCCAGTTCTTCTTTCTCGGATACTGAATTACACCTATCAATGTTACCTTACCTTCTGTAGTACAGTGATAAAATTTTATAAAATTTTAAAGTCAGCAAGATGGTATTAAAATTTCATGCAAGTGGCTAATATAATGCAGAGATGCTAGGAGAATGCCCACAAAATCTCAGCTCCCCCAACAAGTTTTTGCATCCTCAATCAATAATTTCATTTTGCCATTGGTGAAAGGAGCCATGCACAAGTTTTTTTGCTTCACCCATTCTTTATTCAAGAGATCTTCACACAATCACTTATTATATCGTGCCATCCTTTAAGTCATTCCTGTCTCACACCACACCATGCTTTTCATGTATTTCAGTATTACCCACCCTGTAAATTTTTTGGGTTATCCACACACTTCCGAGTATATACATTATTGACATATACAGTACTTGTTAAAAGTTTTCTTTTGACTACAGGACTCCATTTTGGAAAAAAATATTTTTGGTTCCACGATCATAACAGTCCAAAGGTGTAAATAGAATATGTTTTATCTTGTGCAACAGTTGAGCTACAAGTACAAGAATATAAATACATATTTAATTCGGTGAGGATAATTTACAGCAAAAGACAAGGAGGTAATGCTAGGATTCCCACCAGCCAATTAGCTATGTCCATATATGCTCACCTCACCACTACCCTTGCTACCAGAGGACAGCTCTAAGTGAATGACGTTCAAGAACATAAAAATTTAGGAAACTGCGCAAGGCCTGTTGGCTCAGTTCTTAGCATTACCTCCTTGGATACAGCAACATACAAACTCTGACTTACCTCTCTGAACTTTTGAAGGTATATCTTGAGAGGCTCCACATAATTTTCAAATCCCAGTGCATTCATTGCCCACAAGATGTCTTCTCCATTGATGGTCTTTCGTTTTTCCTGTTCAAGAAAGATGGTTGGGTCAACATTTTCCCCAAAAATAGTGAGTGAATTGGTATAAAAAGGTAAACCATTTATTTTTCCAATAATTACCCACAAATGCAATATCAAGTGTACGGCACTTAGATTTTGTGCTGAATTAATTATTACCATCTTGTGTTTGTCTTACAAAACTTTTCTTAAAAAAAATCACACTGCAGACTGTAGAGAACTCAGTAAAATTACTTGATATTACTTGGTGAAAACAGTCAATGTTTTAAGCAGGTTTCCAAACATTTCCCACTCTATTCTATCACATAAACACAGGAAAATATAACAATAAATCAACATATAAATTCTGCATGATATTGGTTAAAACTGTTACAGCTTTAGGTCTCTAGAAACAAAATATACGTCTAACCTGGTGGCAGCGGTCTGAGGCTTCACTGGTTACAAAGCTGATGAACTCGCTAACACACTCTTGGACACATTCTCTTGCATCCTTGGCAATCTGGAAAAAATAAAAAAATAAATAAACAGCTACCCAGTAATGGGGCAATGTTATGACTTTGGTATTACAGTTGGTGTGGCGCTAGGTCTGTACTAGGAACCAAATTGGCCAGATCAAAGATATTCAAACTAACAATCTACACTCTCCTGGCGTATTACTAATATAGTTATTTAAAATCTATTATTATAGTTAAAAACAAGTACTGAATTGTACACTCGTGATACATAATTTCTGACCAGAGTGTGAGGAGCAGAAAGCTTCGAATCACCTGGTATTGCTCATTTCCCCACTCAGTGCACATATAGAGGCTGAGTTCGAATGCAGGGTATGTTTGGTGCCTGCCGTTCGTCTCTGGTCAGGGATTACGTATCACGAGTGTACATAACATATACAGTATTTCTATAAATTTACAGGTATAAGTTGACCAGGATGCATTCTAGCTCCAAAATCATGACCTGTATCCTACCTTGCAGGCTTCAATTTATTTTTTATCATACATTACTTTGTACACAAAACACAAAGACACATTCTAAAGTATTAATAATATTAAGATGAATAAAAAAAAAGCTAACCTTGCCAGTTTTGGGAATTCCCTTCTTCATGATGCGAGCAACATTGGCAATGGGTAGGAAGCGGTCTTGTTCACGTAGGAGATGGGGGACATCATCTTTGTCCTCATCATCATGTTGGTGAACACTGTGGCCCTCCACCATGTAAGGCTCGGATGTCAGGAACGTCGCACCCATGTCTTCGCCTTCGCCGCCCTCCATTTTTCTTTTGTCTCACTGAAAGAAAATACGAGTTTGTAAGAATTCCGTCCAAAATAACAAAAACTTCTAAATAATCTACTGCAAAGGAACCAGAAAGTTGCATCCAAAATCAAATACAGGCATCACGCACGACAACACTTTCAAGAATTGAATGTTTAGATTTCCTAGTTGATCTTAAAAGGGGACTACAAAATAGTATAATCCTGCCATCACTGACATATGCGTCAGAGACATGGACATGGAGTGGGGCTCATCAGTCTAGAATAGGTGCTGTGGAAATGAGTTACTCAAGAGGAGCATGTGGACTTACTAGGTGGGATGGAGAAAGTAATGAGAGTGTGTATGAGAGATGTGGTATGAGTGAGAAGGCAATTGGTATTGAGTGTGGAGTGGTTGAGAGAGTGAAACATAATACTTTGAGGTGGTTTGGACATGTAGAGAGAATGCAAGGTGAGGAATTTATAAAGGTGTATGGAAGTGAAGTTGTGGGACCTGGTGTGAGAGGCAGACCTCCGGTTAGATGGCAGAACAGGGTGGAAGAGTATGTAAGGGAGAGAAACATGAGGGGCAGAGGAGGGCTTGACCGAGTAAGGAGGGAGTGTTGGAACAGGGAGAACTGGGGACACTTCTGCCGTGGCCACCCCCTTGGGGGGAGTTCCCGGAGGGAACGAGGCGTCAGAGCTATAGATAGATAGATCTTACTACTGTATTTTTGAGAGAGCTGTTGAGAGGTCAGCGCTCTCATGCTTCACTAATATTGTGCAAAATAACTCGTGCTATTCGTATATGGATAACAAAGGAAAATTACAGGCGTTGTTCAAGATCATTTTGATTTTTTCTCCCAGCAGATATATACTGTTATGGAGTTATATACATGTATTAATATTACGTACTACGAGGGGCAGGTAATGATTTCTTGTTACCAGATTAACCAACCTACTAATCTAACCAGACCTGGACCGTGGCTATCTTTGGGACCCATCTTGTTGAAAAGTATTTACTCCCTTCACATAAAGCCCAAAACACATTTAGAGCATATAAAGGGCAACACGAGAGTTAGCCTCAGTACGATGTTTTACCACATGCATAGCAAAATAGTACATAATTAGGTTTAGACTGCCCAATAATACATAAATTACTGAAACGGTAATGAAATGGACAATAATCTGTGTTAATATTGTAGGCTGTATGCAAGAACCTCCATGGTGTATACGATGGTGTGGTACCGGTACACTGGCTCTGTTGTTTGTCTATGGAGCCATCGTATCGGTACCAGGCCATCGTATGCACCACAAATGTACTTGAATATGGCCATATATTATTTCTCCAGTATGGGTGGAGCTCTCGTATAGAATTATCATGAAAACACTCAATCACATATCTAATACTTTCTGGTTTTAAAAGATAATTACAGTATAAATGATGGTATGTAAAACTTTGGGTAAATATTGAAAGAATTACCGTTATTGCGTAAGGTTTTTTACCTTCATTACCCACTTATTTAGACAATTCTAAGATTATTTTCTTCTATGGCATTTCCTCCACAAATGTCCTATTTCCAAGACAGGGCATTTTCAAATTAGCCTGACCTTACCTAACCTAACCTAGACCACAGCTGACTACCGGGACCTAACCTGGGCAAACTACCGGGAAATAACCGTGGTAAAGTACAGGAAATGACCGGGGCAATATACTGGGACCTAGCCGGATCTGGCAACACTGTTATAAAACGGTAATTCTTTCAATAAATACCAAACTTTGTAACTTCTACCTAATTAGTTTTTAGGTTACAGGCACAGATTTTGGGTGGAAATAATGTAAAAAAAAAAAAAATACTACAGTCCACTGAAAAAAATATGCAGGTTAAACATCTTATTCTCAGCAAATTCACACATAAAGGCCATAAAAGAATGTTTGATTAATTAACATGAAAACCACTAAAGAATATCATGACTCGAACAAACAAAAAAATAAAATAAATAAAACAGCAATAGTAGCAATTACGAAACCACACGTGAAATAATGAACATACAAAACCACACGTGAAATAATTACAAAACTACACGTGAAATAATTACAAAACCAAACGTGAAGTAATTATCCACATCTTGGAAATATTCGAGGTTAATTGCATATCCAGGAATATAACAGGATATCTTAGTACAGTATTTCCAGAGATAATTAATCACCAACATCATCACCACATTTATCTCCCGGCTGTAAATTCCTGACAAAAAAAAAAAAAATATATATATATATTACCTAATTTTAGAGGAGAAATGTAGGTATGGGGTAGACTTGTATTATTTTCCTTCGCCATTATTATGTCTCTTCTTTTTCTCCTAAAATATATATACTTCCTAATGGTAGAGGAGAAATATATATGGGTTAGACTCGTATCACTTTCCTTCTCCGTCATATTTCCTTTTCTTTTTCATTTATCACTATTATTTCCCAATTTTTATAATAATAGTTAGTTAGTTAGCAAGTCAGCCAGCCATGGTTTCCCTTCCCTTCCTCCACTGACTAATAATAATTTTAAGAGCACACGAGTCCACACAATTCTTCTGCTTGTAACTGACGGCCATATTTTCTTGTGGCATAACTTAACACAGTTTTCCCAAAAAGTGTAATAATAAATGTGTGTTTGTGTGTTTGGTGGTGTTGGTGTTGGTCCCAAGGCTCTGTTAATATTAAGCTGGGGGTGCCGGGACAAGATTGGCAGATAATTATTGGCGCCAAACATGAAAAGTTACCTGAGATTGGATGAAATAACGGCGACTACAGATTGGTCAGAAGCGGCCACTCAGAGCCCTCCCAGCCCTACACAAACCATCATTGGCCCGGACTCTGCTTCTCCATTGGCTATTTATTGGCTCTTCCCATCCCTCCCTACAACTCCATTGGTTCTTGGGGCATCTGCAACATAGATCGTCTCACTCGTCTTTTGCTGGTTTTGTTATCTATCAGGAAATGGAATCTCACAGGAAATATTTAATGAAAATACACAGCGACGGAGAAAATATTTCCGTCATTATCGTACTCAGGCAACTATTTCTTTACGGGCTGCCAGATGCCTGCCAAGCCAAAGCACAAGGCCACAATGAACATAATATTGATGTACACTCGCAATACAAAATTTTGTATCTAGGTCTTGTTGGAGTTTCGAATAATTTGACATACTAATGAATCATTTACAACGCTTATCCTGTTCCATATTTGCTTGAGTTTGCTTAAATACTCGATCAGGCTATTCGAAGCAGGCCTGAATACATATTTTGGATTGCAAGTGTACTTTAAACTACTCCTTTAATTAGCCCAATTTCTGAATCATAATATTCACCAGTATGATTTAATCCTAATTGAAAAGCTGTATTTCACTTTACCGAGGAAAAAAGGGGGTGCGAAGTATAATTATCAAGTATTTATTTTAATTTAGTATCTTTATTCTCTTAAGTTCTATACAAAACTAATTATTTTTAAAGTTAATATAAACATTTAATCCATCTCTCTCTATCATAGCTAATAAGTTTTGGATCCAATTTTAGTGTGCATGGTACAAAACTTTCTCTTGAGGTACGATAGAGCGTCAAGTGAGAACAAAGAAAGTGAAGGTTAGGAGGAAGGAACAGCAACTCCCTAACTATCATGTCATATCGTTCACTATCTTATTATTAGTACTCTTTTTACGACAGTATTCTGCAGTCTAACACAACGAAATAAGTTAAATAGCTAGTAAATTATAGTACTTGAACGCTTCTAGTACCCTAAACCTTGAAACAAAACTTAAAAAAACGACTCTAGTGTAATCCTGATAAGCGAAACATTATGAAATATGCAAAGGGCTTGTGATGACGTAGTATACCAGTTGTCAAGTTTTTTTTTAGTAACAAAATACTTCTTCAAAGATTGAGGAATGTGATTTCGCAAACAAATTAATGCAGAAGATAATAGTAATAATCAATAAAAAAAAAATATTATGCAGAGCACCATTCCGCCTCATATATTCCAAATGTTGTTAAATGCAAACTTGAACTTCGTGGCATAACCCCTCCAGATTCAAAATGTGTTTTAGAGCATTGCAAATTTCCATATAATACTTTAAATTGTAATACTTTAATACTTTGATATAATACTTTATAGTAAACTTATATTTATTACTTTATATTTAATTAATAACCCTTAACTTATAGTACTTTAACTTGCAGTATAGTGTTTACTGTAGATTTTTACTCATACTTTTTTTTTTTCAACTTTGAGACTATAATAGTTAATAATAGGAAATGTGCACTTTGTAAATACTTAAACAGACTTCTTCCTGTATGAATGTTATGATTAAAAATAGACTCAGGGAAACCCATAACCCAGAGAGAGATAAGAAAGGGATAACCACAGACCTATATAATTATAGGGGATAACAAATAAGAAAGGAAAAAAAAGGAAGGGCAGGATAGTTCAGGTCTAAAGAGGCGTCAAAACCATTAAAATATTCCTCACAAGAGAGAGAAATGTAGTATTGTAGATGCTATAGAATCCATAAGTGAATCTTTGGCATGGTTGTCAGATTTTGAAGCTGGAAATAACAATTAAAGAGCTAGGCCATACATTTCTGACAACCAATTTCTAATTCAGGTAGTTGCTGCAAAGACAAGCTTTGATAAACAACAATAAACAGCTTATATTACCTCTGAGTGCATTTATTTGATATTATTTCACATTTTTGCATTTACATACTGTACACATAGGAATGCGACTGGCAATTAACAAGAAACTTTTTTTTTTATATAATTGCCCAGTCAAGCAATGAGTCAATGAAAATGGATTAAAGAGCCAGATTCTGCCAGCTTAACCATAGTCTATTTATAGTGAATAAGCATCCTTGTGATACAAATGATGACCTCGGTTTGTATTCCTGGATAGAGGATCCTCCTTGTACAGTGGTGTTCCTTTATCCATTCTGTCAAGCTAATGTATATTTTACAAAATAAATAAATAATAATAAATAAGGCCAATAAATCCAATGTGTTCACCCCCCAACATGCACCCTGCTTGATGTCAACTCTATGTGTGGGATGGAAAGATATCAACTTCATTACTGAGTACTATACTTTAATAGTAATAAATACAGCCATTAAATTAGAACCATCTCCTGTACACTGATAAATACTAACCTTGGCTAGATATCCATTATTATATATATACTGTACATAGTTACAAGGAACACAGCACTATGGGTCATATGAAAGAAAAGTCATCACCTAAGCAATAATGATGGTCAATACAATGGCTCCATACACACTGCTTGGAGCAAGTACAGTACATGGACCATTGTCACTGCAAAGTTCATGGCTTCTCTTGCCTCCGGACCAACTCACACCAACCCTGTGATTTATACAATTGCAGAGAGAATTTACACTAATAACAATAATAGTAATTTGGTGCTTTATACATTACAATGTTAATTCTTTATGTGAATTCACGAGTGTTGATATGACAAACATTTATAAGCCTTGTTGTTACATTTTATATGCCTCATTTATAGTAATATGACCAGTACAGTATCATGATAAGCCAAAGACCTTCTGTTACACCTGCTTGAGATTCCCACTCGGATGAGTCTGGTAAAAACTAAACCATTACAGGAAACAGTAAGGTGTTGTCTGCAAAGTACAGTTGAGCAAGTTGAAAGTGAAAGGAAAATATGGTTGTATATGGCAACATTTTCCCCACCACTCAAAGTTCAACCAATCATATTCCACCTTGTATTGGCTCTGGGTTCCCAATGATTCATTCATAAAGTTATGAGGGCTTACCACAAAAAACTGCTAGATGATACCATATACAACCATATTTTTATTGCACTTTCTACTTGCTCAACTGTACATGCCACAAAACAGAACTATGAGATGGTCTGAGTAATGTGTATTGATGTGCTCTACACAGTTTTTGGCATATGTTGGAATGAAGAGTAGCCTATAATTATCTTCAAATTATGCCATAAAACAGACTCCATCAGGATAGGTACTGTTCTGTGGCATACTTTAAAGGAATAAAAAATTTCAAACTGCAGACAATATCTTCTGTCCCTTTAGTCCTCGATAATGGTTGCAAACTATAGTTGTACATGATGCTTTTTCAGAATTTGCATTATTTTCTACATTATTCTAGTTTTTCCTTGGTTATGTGAAATATCCATAGCAATTACCATATGATTTCAGCTACCATCATCCAGGAAAAAGCTAAAAGTGGTGGACTGTGAGTAGAGAGGGGTCACTGAAGGAATAGAGGTGTGAGAGAAAAAGAGAAATAAATCATATGACATTTGAAATATTGTTAGCAAATCCGAGGCTAACAATTTCTTCAAACTACAGTATGTCACAAAAACATTTCTCAGGATTGGTTTTGCTTTGAGGCACACTTTTGAAGAAAATAAATATTCAGAGGTAGTTGGGGTAGACAGTCCCCCTCAGGAAGGTACTATCGCCAAGCTGTTGGGAGACTCATGGAAATGAATCATTATCAATACACCATTTCCCATTATTCAAGGGTTGAGGGAATCTTTCGTCTCTTCCAGACCTTAATTGCCTGATACATTTCTTTCTGTCTCCTTTAACTGGAGTATCAGTGGCAGCCCCAGTTACATTACACATACATACATGGAAATATTCACCTATATAGTACCAGCTACAGCACTGCTTATATTTACCCTGGAATATCTTCTTACCACAACACATTACACTGATACACAAACTCCTTCTGGGTAGTTCTTAAGGAAGCAAGGAGCAACAGTCTCTTTGAGATGGATGGATAGGCCCTATGTAAAACCTTGCCAAATGACATGGAGAAGTTATCGCTGTTCTTCCTTAACCAGCCCTTTATAATGAGAATCTCTATGAAAAAACAAGATATCAATCTATATATATCCATAAAATTTGAGGAAATGTAGCTGGCAATTCACTTACTACATCACAGGCTCCTCCTAAGTTAAAAACAAACATTACAGCACAACAATCATGCTTCCATGATTCAGAGCCAACCCACCTCAGCCAAAGACACCAAAAAGAGGATGAAATTTTTGTCCATGACTGGTAAACTGGCTGCAGATATTCATCACAAGACTCTGACACTAAGTCTTGTTCCTTGATTAAAAGTTAGAGATGAAAACAATATTTCAGTGCCGCTGGCTGGCATTACTCATACGACAATATCACTATGTAAATTATCAGCCAAGGAGTAGAATTTTTGTTTTTATGAATTACTGTAGCTAATAGTAAAATACATTATGTGCTCTTTATCCATACTAAACTATGGTCCTCAACCCTTGGAAGCTGGAAATTACTCGTGCTTTGGTAGCTACATTGGTGGTAGTTTGGTAATGAGCGGTGAGAATGGGAGTCACGAGCATCAGAGAAATACCATAGCATAACTCGGTACAGTACTATAAATGAATAATATGGGATCACAGAGAGTAAATAACAACAATAGTATAAATGGCAAGGCACACAAACTTAATGTAAGCTTAAGGTGAGTGTATACAGTCCTTGAAATAGTTCTTGGTGTAGTGAGTGACTGAGGGGCCCTGGTGATGAAGATCCAATTGAAGATCCAAACCTGCCAGTGCTCCTTTCCCACTCACCTAAACCGATTCCACCAACCCAAACTACCACATCACCATTTTAACAGTATCGTTTCTGACTTCACTAGTGGATTAATGGCACTTATAAAACCCTTGAATCTAGAACAACCATGTAAAGAATCATTTGCCTTGTGCATAGAGGTCAGATGATTCCCTGGGCATAATGGTTCAGTCTACTACAGACCTTCAATACAAAAAGAATAAATACTTGTATCCACTACTTCATTTTTCACTCAGTCCCTCATTGAAGACCACCTAATGTTTTCCCAGGCTTCTGCTATTCATTACCATACAGATTAAGGGATTTACTGAGCCTGTGTTAAAAGGATACTGCTAAATCTAATAATCTTTTATAGAGGGCCTACTGTATCATATCATTCCATCCATCCCATTTTCAATGTTTAAATTTATTGGTGGAGGTGAAGCTAAAAAGTTTCTCCAGCAATACAAAATACAAAGTTTTTATTTCATATAAAAAACATTAAGAAGGAAATGATAGTTAACAAATTCTATCTTGAAAACTGCAGTAATATTTTAACTGGGAACTTGCTAGACATCCCAATCCAAATGAATGACAGGGAAAATATAGATAGCTATTTGATCAGAGGTACCGTACATAGAAAAAGAGAGATACATTACTCTCACAATAATAGAGATTCATCAGAGAAAGACAAACTCCTCTGAGTCCTGAGGGAGGAGTGGTGTGTCCTGGGGCAATGTGGCAGCACGTTGATCCTCCGAAGTCACTTGACGGGCGCAGGCATCGCTATCCTCACTTCGACCGTCAACAAATTCAAAGATTGGGTACTCAAGGCCAGGCTCTTTTGGAGTCACCAGCTGGAAGTGCCAAGAATGGTCAGAGAAATGTGGCAGGGAGACAGGGAGAGCAGGTGTATAGACATATGCAGAAAGGGAGGGCAGTAGTGAGGGAAAAAAGGTATAAAGAGGAATTTATAGGGAAGTAGGTAGAGAGGGAGGTAAGAAAGGAAGGAGAGAGGAAGGTAGTAGAATGAAAACTACATTGGTAAAAAAGGAAGTAAGAAGTAAGGAGGAATAGGAGTTAGGCTTGACAGAAAGGAAATATGTGTGCAGCGAATATGATGACAAGGGGTGAGAGGAGGGAGAGGTATTATAATTTATGCACAATGAATGATATAGACGAAGGGATCATGACAATTTTTAGGAATATGGTAAAGTATAGTACGGTACAGGACAAGTAATTGACCTAGGTCAGAGTAACAAGGAAAGGGATATCATCATCTCATCGTAAACTTTTATAACATCCAACATCCTCTTGAATGTTTGCACACTCTGTAAAATCAAGATCCAACTGAGTATGATTAGGTGGAATGGATTAAACATTTGCAATATGATAGTTAAATTCAATACTGTACACAAAAATCTATTTTATGGCAATGGCACCACTCATTTCTCTCACTCCTCACCTCTGGCAGCTCCTCCATAAGTCTGAGGAAATCAGTGCGAGTGTGGCAATAAAACCCAAAAGTGGCTGAAGGGTCCATACGGGAGAGTGCCATTTTGCGGGGAGCAGGGCAGTGGTAAGACGTCAAAGGAAAGTTGGACTGAGTCACTGATACAGCATCTTGTACAAGGTGGGGGTCCAGGTGGATCAAGGACTCCTCTGTCAGTACAATAGAATGCTTTACTGGGTGTTCCATAAATATTCTAATAAATACTTCTAATACTGAACTCATCTCATTCGAGGCAAAAATTCTTCTACAGCTACATAAGGAACATTACATAGCATCATATAAAACAGAGTTTGTTTTACCTCCATTTATCATTTCTGGTAATGGAAAAGTAAAGGGATAAACTGGGCAGATAGTCTACTCGGGCATTACAGTGGGTAGTAATTATTGCATTTGATTGATCAGTACCAGTAATAACTTACTGTGATTGGCCAGACAGCTCGAGGAACTTCAACAACAACGATTTACCTTGAAATCCGACGAAGTAGAGGGAGTGCTTGGGGCGCCCACCAATGATGCCAACAGAGAGGTCATGGGTGAAGAGGGAATAGATGCATGGGTGGTAGATAGGGTTCAGAGACTCTCCTCCTAATCTCACAGGCACCATGATCAGCACTGACCTCCAGTTCTCACATTTTGAGCACATGTTAGAACTGTGTGTGTTATTTGCTGATGCCTGATCATCTTTTGAATTGTCAGTTTTTTTTCTTGGAAGTTCAGTTTCTTTTGCAACACTGGCCGATTCCTGCACCTGGCTACAAGGTTCTGTGCTGACAGTGTACGGCTTTGAGGAACCTTGAACTTGGCGGCTCATGTAAGCTGCTTGGCCTGAGATGCCACTGACATTGGTTTTTAAAGTGTCCACTGATATGGAATCCAAGTGCATGGGCTTTACCACACAATGATCTGGAGCACTACCACTAGAGTTTGCATCACTCGACTGTTTTTTTTTAACTGAACCACAGTGGCCTTCCTCACCACTATGTCCATTTCTTATCTGCGGTTGTCTTTCTGCATGATTTACAAACAGTCTTATTGGCAGATCTCCTACAGCACTATCCACATTAATTCGGGTAATATTTACATTGGCACTGTTGTCCACTTGTGGCAACTGTGAGTTTGGATGCGAGTATGAGGGGCATGTATGTGATGACTCTGAGGATGTTTGCTGCTGTTGTGATGAGGTAGTGAAAGGCCTGGAAGAATTCCGGGTGTCGTGTGTGGCAGGTGAGGAACTGAAAGGTTGCTTGGCCCACTTAGAGAGAATTCCAGCATCACAGATACATGAAGTTGAGCACAAGTCCAACACATCCTGAATATACACTGGAAAAAAAAGAGAAACAAGTAATTGAAATTTCATTACCCAGATATTGGTGTAATCATATTAATCTTCAGGGTGTGTGTACACAGGATATTTTCCTGTTTTAATTTTATTATATCAAAAGTTTAGCAGCAGTCCCCCTCCCTCCCTACCAACAAAATCCTTCAGTTTCACATAATTGGAACACATGTGAATAATAAAAAAAAATATTGAAAACTGGTTTGCAGTTTACCAAAAGTATTACACACCTAATAAGCTACTAAGGTCTACACAGTCCTACAAGTTTTAAAGGGACTGTACGATTCACAATTATGAGATCAAGGGCTTAGGTACCCATGAAATATGAAGGAAGGATTTCATTATTACGTCTCACCTGCACAGTCTTGAGCAACATACACACACACTCTCTTCAGGTCAGGGACATATTTTGATCCCATCTCCACTGCTTCTCTGTTGGGAGAAATGTGTAATCAGAGGCAAAGATATTGTAGAGTATTTTTATGTATCATGCATGATTCCAACTGAAGGACGTGGCTTAGTGCTACAAGGCTCAGTTAAAAAAATTCATTTCTTGCACACAGAATCAGTGTATGTATCAATATAATTATATACTGTATGAGCCAACACATAAAAATGTTCACAGGAAGACGGGACCCTCTTTAATTCACCAACACTCTTATTTATATGATATGCTAAAGAAAAATGTCACCCATGACTAACTTGCAGATGTAGGCGACTGAAGCTGGGCCATACCAGTCACCGGCTTGCTTGCCCAATCTGCGGCCAAAGTGGACCAGGTTGTGGAGAGAGAGGGGGCACTGGGGTGAAGGGGCATCACCTATCCACCGTACAATAGCTCGGTGGATGGCTTCTTGTTGGGTGTCGGTTCCAGAGCCTGGCTTGCTGTACCTCCAGTCTGAGGGAGAACTGTGCTAAAAATTGTGCTCTGGGGTAGTTATATCAGCTCTGTTATCTCTTTTCATTTTCAATACAAAAATGGGACCAGTCAAACTTTGAATAATTTGATGATGATATTACAGTAATATTGTAATTATGTACTGTACTACGAGCACTGACCACTGGAGAGAAAGTGTCGGGTGAGGGCATGAGTGAGCATCATCTGGCCTGAGCGTAGCATACACCCCCACCCACAGTCAGTGGTGAGGCTGGAATCTTGCAGGGCAGGGAACTGCCGCCGATATGTACACCACACCAGGCTATAAAAGTGCCGCTTGAACCATTCCATTCCATGCCGTTCACCCTCTGACACATCAAGGGAGATGAGAAATCTGAGAGTCAAACATATTACTGTACACTGTACTTATACACACTACCGTACTGCACAGAAACTATCCCTTGCATTTCATCACTACTGACTAGAGTGGGCTAGAAATGCATAGAGTGCATGCAAAAAAGGTTATGATCTATACAATGATGTGGACCGATAACTTGGTTACAAAGATGGAGCCCTCATACTGGTCATTGCCACTGCCTGGCCCATTACTTTCTTTGCATGCAGTACAATATCTATACAATACTGTACATTAATGTCAGAAACTTTCCAGACCTTGGAGAGGTATGCAGTCTCCATATATCCATATATTTTGCCCCAAGAAATACAAATATAGGATGCTAACATGATGATGACTGGATGTGAATATACAACTAAAGATGTTTTAAATTTTTCACAGACAATACAGTAGTCAATGATACAAACTGTGCAGCAAAAGTATATAGTCCTTACATCACGACTGTATGCAAAAGATGTCATACACTGACCTTCAGCCTCTTCACCCTCCTCTCCGAGAGACTTGTGGTAAACACATCCTAGAAGGTACACTGGAGAGTCTCTTGAGAAGTTGGTCTTCAAATTGACTGTCCATCCTGTTAAAGAGAACAAGAATAAGTTCACAGAGAAAGGATCAATGCACATTTTTCATTACACATAAACATGAAAATAATCTGAAGCAAAAATATAAAAAATTGGTAAATTTCCGAGACCAACAAAATCAGGAAGAATCTCAACACCTCGTAGCTTCACTCAATAATTTCAAGGCCTTGCAAAACACATGCTACTGACAGCCTACAGTCCCAAGATTTATGTGTAAGAAAATGCTCATGAAGTTGACAAATCAGTCAATTATCAGACTCTACTACTTGCCACGGGGCTGCTCGGCCAGACAGCTTGAGGAACTTCAACAACTACTACCGGTACTTGTCATTAAAGGAAACTCACCATACTTCACATTGTTCCAGATGCCCATGACCTTGGTTTTGACAGTTTCTGTGTCAGATGTTACACCCGCCTGGCTCCGTGTCCCCTGCTGCTGCTTCTCCCCACTTGAGGTAAAATAGGACTTGATAAGCGATGCAGAAAGAGCCAAGGTGTGAGAAGGAGGGAGGCTGCGTACCCTGGGGTTAATTGTGTTTTTATTTCCATCACTTGGCATGCTAGTTTGACCCCGACCTGCTATTAATTCTACACCCAGAGGCAGGTACCCTCCTCCAAGACCTGTACCTGGAGGTTTACTCTTGCTGGTTTCCTCTTCCAATCTGGGTATCGACTGTGAGGCAGAGTTCATCTTGGTGTTTTCAGAGACATCCACTGACTCTGTCACTAACTCAGGCACTGGAACACTCATGCCACCTGCTGCTCTTACATAGTATTTGCAGGACTCCTTAGTTGGGCTATGACTTTTGGTTAGCTTCACCCTGGACAGGCCTTGGCTAGAGTATCTCTCACTGTTCACTGATGCTTGGTTGTTTGTTTGACTCTTATCCTGGCTGACCTGTGTCAATTCACTGCCTCCCTTTTGATCAGCCTGAGGAAAAATATTAGACACTCTACTTTTAGCTTCAAATGACTGGTTCTGACTAGTGTGTCCCAGGATACTCGTGCCATCACGGTCAGTGCTGGGGTGGTGGAAGTGATCCTGAACATACATTAAGCCTGATGCCTCTGTACACTCCTGACCCAGTGGTATGGTTGTCACTCTTGATTCAATCTCTGAGGGCTGGTGGGGGTGGCACTCTTGCCTGCCCACTAGCAGGCGGGTTGGGATCATTCTTCATGGGATGTTTTGATACCACCCTGGAAAAATATTGAAATGTTTTAATCTTCTTGGTAAACAGTTATGGATAGTTTGTTAGAAATGAAAATCTATTGCTTTTATCATATGCTGCATGACAATTTACTCATCGGCTATCTGTCCTCCCCCATCCAAAATCTAAGATTCCTTGATTCTATTTAAGATTGTTGGCTACAGGGGATTATATATTATAGAGTATAGAAAACAAGTGATTGTCTCACAGAAGTAATGTAAATAATGAGCACAACAATGAACAATACCAGTATGTATGAAAAACTAAAAACAAAAAGTAGGAATAAATCGGAAACAATTATTCATCAGAAAACAACATTTTGGTATTTATCTAGGCTATTGCCGTTTTGTAGCAGTATTGCCAGATCCGGTTAGGTCCCAGTATTTTGCCATGGTCAGATCCTGGTACTTTACCAAGGTTATTTCCTGGTAGTTTGCCCAGGTTAGGTCCTGGTAGTCTGATGCAGTCTAGGTTAGGTTAGGTAAGGTAAGGTCAGGCTATAACCTATCTTGGAAATGGGACATTTCGAAGAAAATGCCATAGAAAAAAAGCGTCTTAGAATGTTATAAATTAGTGGGTAAAGAAGGTAAAAACATTGTAATACCACCCGGCAATAGAGTAGATATTTACCTACATTTTTGCTTGAATAGCCTCACTGCTGGGTGTTAGTTAATATGGAATTTATCAAATATATTGCCGTTTTGATGCAGTTTTGCCACATCCGGCTAGGTCCCAGTAATTTGCCCAGGTTAAGTCCCGGTAGTTTGCCCAAGTTAGTTCCGGGTAGTCTGCTGTGGTCTAGGTAAGGTCAGGTGAGGTCAAGCTAATTCCAAAATGCCCCATTAAATATGCCCTATATTGAAAATGCGGCAGTTCCGAAGAAAATGCCATACATGAAATGTGTCTTAGAATGGTAAAAATTAAAGGGTAAAGAGGGTAGAAACATCATATTAAAAAACGGCAATATACTTGATAATTACCGTTCATATGACCAAGTCCTTCACATGACTACAGAAATGGCCATAGGTATAATTTCCGAGATACTGTAAAACACAGCTGCTAAATTAACTCTTCCATCTTAATTTTCTACACTCCACAGTTCACTTTTTACTGCTGGGTGTTAGTTAATATGGCCAATTCCTTCACATGACTAAAGAAATGGACCATAAATTCCGAGACACAATTAAAATTTTAAACACAGCTGCTAAATTAACTCTTTAATCTTCCTTTTCTACACTCTATGGTTTACTTTTTACCGCTGGGTGTTGGTTAATATTGCCAATTCCTTCACATGACTACAGCAAAGGCCTATAATTTCCAAGACACAACACGGAACAATCCAAAATAAAAAGTGGCCTACTTCATCCCCACTCAGACGGCAAGGGCAACCCAACCAACCTGTCAATGTCACTTCATTTCTTATTAACCTCATATTTTACAACATTTCTACTCCGGGAAATGAACTTGTGAGACGGCACAGCATAAATGTAAAGGGAGAATCACCTTTAAAAATAATCACATAGCGAAATAATGGTGGCCAACCCGATGACGAGTTAGTCTAAAAGTTTGTTGTTTCAGCAAAACCAACCTGGATTAGGATTATCTATTGCCAACACCTGTGATGATGATAATAATATAATTAGTTAATGATATTCCAAAATTAAGCGTTTAAAGACATCTTTGGTGTACATATTTATTATATAATTCACGGATCACATTATGGAGAATACCCCCGACACTAAAAACGACCATGGTGTACACATTTTTTTTTATTTAATTCACGGATCACATTATGAAAAGTAATCCCAACATTAAACCAAACTTAATTAAGAGATATCTGTTTCTTGGTGTAGTTTGAAGCAAATTGGAGGATTCAATACCCCTCCACTTCACCAAAAATGAGTGCCGCATTGTAGTATTCCCTTAAATTATTAATAAGTAAATGGTTTTCACTTTTCAGGGTCATGGATGGAGGAGGGACTGCACCAACATGATGACAGGCAGATAATATCACGCCCTTCAGTCATACTATTAAGGTGTCAGTATGAGCGTCTTATTTCGTCGTTTTGTTGGGAAATGGACTCTACAAGTGATTGATTCCCACAACTTGTTCTGTTTTGGTACAGTACAGGTACATGAATTAATTACGATTTGATTGGTCAAGTTTTGTTGGATAGCCGGGACAAAGTCTGACAAAAGTATGTGGTTTATTTACTTGTTACGAGATATTCTATGTCCCGCTCCACCAGCAGATGGTGCTCAGCAGGGCTTCCTTCAATATTATTTAACACTATAATAATTTCTATTCTTCATATTATCCATGTCGTAACCAGCGAACAGATATGTTTTCAATCTTTCCTTAAAAATCAATTGCAATTATCACTAATCCGGACATTTCTTAAAAACCACTTTATATTACAATTTCGGATTTTTTTCTTTAAATATTCTTGGTGTAATTTCACAAAACTTAGCATTATCATAACTGTGCATTGAAAAAGCCACCTTGTAGAATTGAGTCTATGCTACTCAGTATCCGTTTTCTGTGCTACTTTTGATTTTCTGAACTCTGAAGACTGAAGTTTCTCTTGCATAACTGAACAATACTTCATATCATTTCCGCATGCTCAAAATCAGTTTTCTTAATTATATGTTAATTAAGAATCATTACATTAATTTCAAACAAGTGTAGTGTGGTAATACCTATCTATGCCAAATATACTGTTGTTTAGCAATGACACATTCCCGTACTAATGTATTATAAGGACATGGCAAAATAATTTATATGTTGTTTATTATTTGTTTATACTTAAAGATGCTGCACCAGTTATCACTAGGTTTATGCTAAATTCTGGTAAATATTTTCAAGATGCCACAATTGGATATCAGAGTTTTAACACATCATTCATTGTATAATATCATTTAATATAATTTTCCCAACTACCATTGCTTTGTATAAACTGTCTTAAATGCCTTGAGGTAGGCTCTGTCCCCTCACCCTTCCCAGCTTATGGAAATGTCCAAAGGCAGTGACTGGGACCATAAAGGAGGAGGGACAAGACCCCTACCTCCCATCCCAATGTAGGTGGTTGTTGTTGATGATGTTCTCCCAGGACAGAATGGCCTCCTGCTCTACAGACCCCCGGTACGCTCTGGTCGCAGTGAAAAAAAATAAAAATAAAAAATGTGGGCAAAGTCCACGTTACCATAAGAGCTACAAGTGAGGCTGCACCTTCCATGAGACGAGTCTTGAAGGGACATTTCCTGTCAACCCCACACTTTCATTCTTTCATATTCCTCCAACATCTTACTTACATTCTTTCATTCACCTTCCAACACTCAAATTTCTCTCATTCTTTCCCCTTCCTTCATGTCACTTTCATTCATTCATTTTCTTCCAGCATCTCACCTTCCCTTTTTTTTCTTCCTTCCAGACTGTTGATGTTTATAGTGTACACCAGGAGGCACCCAGCAGCGTCCCCCTCCATGCAAACTCTCGAAGCACAGACGGAAGAGAGCAAGGCCAAGGGTAGAGGAGGAGAGGGTGGAACTCAAGTCTGTACGAGGGCTGGAGTCCGAGGTGGTGTGATATAAGGGAGAAGAAGAAAGGCTAAATATCAAGACTTAAAAAAAAAAAAAAAAAAAAAAAAAAAAAAAAAAATATATATATATATATATATATATAAACTCCAGTATCTCATGTCATTACAGCTAGATAAATATTTTTGTTAATCAAATGGCTTGTGGTACAATATATCAGTATTCACAAAATATATCCTGGGTAATGATTCACACTTTGAGATTCGTATATACTGTACAGTATAACCTATTTAGAGCTGTAATATGAGATTTTAATAGCCAAAAATTCCATGAGCAGGTTATATTTTTAAAACTGAATAAAATGATGTTTTACATGGCTCATGGTATATCACCATACACAAAATATAACCTGGGTAATGATATACACTTCAAGATATACAGTACAACCAAATTTGAGATATTATAGTGATTCTAATACCAAGAATGTCACCACCTGGACCAGACCACATGCCAGTGATGTGTATTTCTTGTTTTACCAAATTTAATGCACTTACAAAGCTCAAACTCCGTCAGGTAAGTCAGGATATATTCAGGATTGAGATTTGCCTGTTAGGAATTGCTTACCTAACTATAAACAGGGAGAATTAGTATCCACATGTTTATGCCCACATCCATGAAGGCAATAACCCTTGGGGAAATGGACAAGAATTCCACCTGAGCTTAGTCACATTCAGGGCCGTATGTAGGAATATTGGTGGTGAAAATAATGCCATGGTACCGGTACAACGGCTCTGTTGTGTGCCCGTGGAGTCAACATACCAGCACCAAGCTGTTGTCAACACCACCAATGTTCTTGCATACTGCACAGTATTGTGGGTAATGTTGCCTGTATCGAAATAGGTAATCATTATATTTTTCTTATAAAGAGAAAGATGAGGATTAAATGCCCACTTAATGTCCTCATCTGCAAAATGAAAGGAGAAAGGTTGAAAATCATGTCTATTTTTGTTTGAGATGCCTGAACACATTGCATTTAAATGAGCGAGCATAAATCATAGTCAGGGAGAAAAATCCAGACAAAATATTTTCCGATATGTATTGAATTAATTCCTATGTACAATTTCTGGTGTAAATTTGGCTCAGCCCTTACTAACTAACAACAATGATAACAACAAAAATATTTCCCTCCAACTCCAAAAGCAGCTCTAAAATTTACAATATTAATTTTCATCTGAAGTGCTTGTTAAAAAATACTGTAGGCTCTTATGTGTCATGTAGTGAAGCAAATGTTATTAGGTAGACGTTGGTCCATCATCACTACTGTGTCCAAAAATATACTGCACTAGGTTATTGGTACACTCAGAATACAAGTTTCTTTTCCTGGCTGGCTATAGGGAAGATGAAGCCATGATATATTTACAGTACAGGTACGTATCTATGGTTAAGGGGATAGTACAGTACTGTATAGTAGTGCTGATAAATCTGGAGCAACTGATTCACTCAAACAAGTCCAAGCAAGATGACACCATTATTTTTGTAAATCTGGTCCCGTTTCCTGGCATTCTTTGCAGGAATCAAGGCACTCCAATGTACCAAAAGTATAGTATCCCCTTAAGCTTTCACTCCGGGCTATTCCTAGATTTACTGTGGTCAATATGAAGGGCTCCTGTTTCCTCCGAACTAGAAAACAGACTAGTACCTCTATAATAAGGAGGAAAAGATAGAGATGAGGGACAGCAAGCATGAAGGAAAAAGAAGGAAAGAAGGGACAGCTGAAGGGAGAAATGTGAATGGCTTGGGTTCAAAGGGGTGCCAAAACCCCAAAAAATATTGCCCACATTGTGTAATTGAGAAAAGCCAAATTGTTGAAGCCCATTCATATCATAATAAGAAACAAGAGGGGTGCAAAGTTTACCACTGTGATGCCATATTTACCTTACCACGAGAAATACTGTACCACCTATACATAAAGTAGGTTGTACTCCCTACCATACATGAAGACACAAAAGTTACCATTCAACACACTGCCTTACATAATCCACAGTTGACACACTAAACACCTCTACAGAAATTTTAGTGTAATTCTTCCACATTTGAAATGTATAATACATATACTGATTGTGAAATATATATATATATATAAACACACACACACACACCCTTTGAGACAGGTCATCTACCAATATTAAAAGTAAAATAAATTACACTCTTGTGTTATAGTCATTAAGGGCTCCTCCTACATCAGTTTAATCTCTACTAAAGCACTTACATAAATGGATTTACTTTAATATTGAGAAAAATTGACTTCCTTACATACTGTCTTTAACACTATGGTTAGTCTAATCTACACATTTCAATACAGAAGGAAAACAATCTATGAAGATAAGGACTTCTTACAACTGTGAACAAATCCAGGACTTGTGCTGGTATCATATACCACTAAAGGCACAGACACCTGTCAAAGAACCTTCTTCCTATACAAACTGGTGCTCTTGTCTAATAGAATGGATTGTTTTTTCTGATGTTCACCACTTAACAATCCTGTGGAATCAGGCAAAGCTGACAGCATTAAGAACACTCGGTCGGTGACCAACACTTGAAAAAACATCAATGATCATCTTGTGTTGGAAGGAGGCTGTTTGACAATGACATTAGATGACATTTTGACTGGTGTGTTTGTGCCTTAATAATATTACATTTGTTACAGTGATTAGTCTGACAGGAACTGCATAACAAGAGAAATGGCTAACAGTTATGTAAACAAAGCGCATCATTATAGAGAATAATGAGTCCCCATTAAAGTTTCTTATATGGTATACAATAATTATACTTTTCACAGTACACAAAACTGTTTACTGTAAATCAACTGACTCAAAATTGTAAGCTTAACTACATTCTAAATGAATGGGATTTTTAACAGCCAATTGTCAAAATCTTTCAGGAGACCAATGCAAACCTTGACCACATTTTTACTTGGTTGAAGAGTCCTTTCCAGTTAGTTGTGTTTTATAACACTTAATTTTGGGGACAACAATATTCTTAAGCAACACCTGAGAATGCCCAAGCACAATGCCTTCACCACTTGGCCTAACACCGGAAGCATTGGGATGCACCAGACAAAAACAGAAGGACCATCACACAACACCATATCATAATAAAATTCTAAGGGAAGTAATCTATTGTGAGCAAAATGGAACCTACATAGCCCTTCAAACTCTACTACAAAACATACATCCCCTTATCTCTCCCATATGAGAGAAGTCTGTTTCCTGGCCTAGTTTGGAGTTGAAGTTGACCCGCTCAAGGATTTTGGACACCCTATATAGCTACAACCCTCACACACCCATCCCAGGTATATCATTAAGGTGTTTGGATGTACTGTACTGATGCATCAATATCCAAGTGGCACTGAGAGCAAAGCCAGTCCTCTCTGCAAAATCTCAGTCTAATAGTCAAAGGCACACCTTGATAATTATCTATGTAAGGGTTGGGAGACAAAATTTGAACATGTAGCTTTTTAAGTGGTGGCCAATCATCTTGTAATGTGACAGTATGTATATGAAATACTGATGAAATAGGAAATCATGATGAGAAATTGTGTTCTTTTCCCTCACATAGGGTATCAAGGTACATTAACTTCATGCTTGAAAAACTACATACATCATCCCTCAACTACACTTATGCCTGTCTGTCACTCACTCACAAGTACTATTCAATAATGAGTCACTGGTCACTCCTTGCTTTCATAGCTTCACAGAAAGAGACCGACAATGCAAACTGTACAGGGTAGAAAGGGCAGCTGTTTATGTATCTATATAAAAATAAGTCTGAAGGCAAAAAAATGTATTTACAAGTTATACATATTACTCGTATTACTGCTGCTGCTGGGTGAGTCTTTTTAACTCTTCTCTTATTTGCTTTCCACAAAACACAACAATGATCTATGTATTGTAGCAGGACAATGTTAAAAAAAATAAGTCTTTAAAATAAAGATCAATTATTGTTACTAGTAGCAAATCATTGTAAACACTAGCCAACATTAAAAAATAATTACACACCTTACCTCAAAAAATAAATGGTCCAACCACAACAATGATTGCAGACGGTAATTCCACACACATTCCTCAAACTGTACAGGGAATGAAAGACCTCTAATGGTCAAATTGGAGGGCTGCTCATTCCTCCAAAATGTGTTAGGAAACAGACAACTTTAGTGGAGGAAAAGGTAATGCATTTCACAGCAAACTTTGGAGGATTCAGTAGCCTAATTTTCAGGAAAGAATTTCTTGTTGGTAAAATGGTGGGCAATAGATTCCTCCAAAACATGCCAAGAATCATACAACCTCAGCATTACTTGCTACTAAGGGATCTATTTAGTGGCATAGTTGGAGGAAACAGTGGTCCTCAAATTGGACCACAAGATATTACTATACAACCAAAAAAGATGTTGCTGTTGACCAGGAGGCTACCAATTCCTCTAAACCACACCAGGAAATAAAACTATCAGACCTCAAAATTAATGGCTGTCTGTTTATAGGCACAGCTTGAAGGAATTGAGAGTCTTCTCTATGATTTACTGACACACATTTACTCCTTGAGTTACTGTTCACACTCCTGGCAACAACAATGATGATGTATGAGGTGATGGTAGTGGAGATTTTTAGGTCGTCACTTCTTCAGCTTTTGCCAGCTTGGCCTCCTTCCCTCCCAGGTACTCGTACTTGATTAACCGGCAGCCCTGAGGTACAATGAAAGGTACGTTATTCTGTTCCTTCATGTATATCTTAGCCTAGGTAAGCCATTATGTTTGGCCAAAGGGATTGCTCAGATTTGGGTAATATTAGTAAAGTACAGGAATATCTTATCTCATTTACAAGAGAAGCAATCCATAAATATCAAAGATACAACAGCAGTCCTCTAAATAATAAATTCACATTGATGATAAAATGGACAAATCAAATCAAATTAAATAAATACTGTACCAAAACTAAAATATTTATGAAACTGCAGAAGACTTATTGTCCCAATTTTTGGTACAGTAGCAGGTATGTTACTCACCTGAATAATCTGAGCAGTTTCATTAGTGACGTGGCAGGCAAAGAGAAGAAGGTTACGTGGCTGAACCTTGATAGCAAACCTCATGAAGATTGCAGAGTAGCAGCAGAGGGCTGAGGGAACAGAAAGAGTGATGGGCATACATACACACTATGGACATTCAGTAAATCATCATTTTGCAAGGGATTACAGCATGGAATATGTTGTGTGTAACGAAGGAAGGAAATGCATTATGTACCCAATTCCTAACATACATATGCAGTATATCAATGTATGTACTTAGTCACAATATACTCATTGACCTAACCTACCTTAGGGCTCAATTTACCCAAATTATCAAAATACTCAAAATCTCAACAAACTTGATGTCACAACATCTTCATGACCCGATAAACTCTGCATCACACTAATCTCAATTATCCAAAATATTCAATATCATTTTTGGCTACTCAAAGTTCTGAGGTGGCAGCACAATGAACTCACCGATCGTCATTTTGCCGCTAATAATCTCCGGAGGTTTTTGTGTGTCAGCAATGGCAGCGATAGGAATACCCCAGTTGGCAACAGGACCCCAGAAGTGAGTGCTGGAATGAGGGTTAGGGTGAAAATAACATTGTATATAATTGGAATGAGGGTTAGGGTGAAAATAACATTGTATATAATTGAAATGAGGGTGAAAATAACACTATATAATTGAAATGAGTTTCACATGATTATTTACTTACATTATTCAAAAAACAGTAGTAGTATAAAGAAAAAATTTAACCCAACCTAACCCCAAGACTGTCTTATTCTAAATTGAGGCCTAATTAAGTTGGTTAGGTAAAAGGTTTTCTTTGTAAAAGTATGACCTAATGGTATTAGTACAGAAGTGGACCTTACTGTATATTAGATATTTTACTGTCATTACCCACTATTTTGGACCATTCTAAGACACTTTTCTTATATGGTTTTTCTTCCTCAAATGCCCCGTTTTCGAGATATGCCCCATTCCCAATACCCATAGAAACATGGGGGGCCCAATGGGAATCGGGGGTTGATGGGTGGGGGAAACACGCATTTTACTATTGTTCTGCCTTTATAATACACTTCCTACCTTAATTTACGTCGTATACTATATATTATTCACCAATTTATTTCATTTCATTACAATCTGCAGCAGTGTTGCCAGATCCGGCTGGGTCCTAGTATATTACCCCTGTCATTTATTGTACTTTATCACGATTATTTCCCGGTAGTTTGCCCAGGTTAGGTCCCGGTAGTCTGATGCGGTCTAGGTTAGGTTAGGTCAGGTCAGGTCAGGTAAGGTCAGGCTAATTTCAAAATGCCCCATTTGAATATGCCCTATCTTGGAAACGGGGCATTTGAGGAAGAAAAACCATAGAAGAAAAGTGTCTTAGAATGGTCCGAAATAGTGGGTAATGACAGTAAAATATCTATTATACAGTAAGGTCCACTTCTGTACCTTTACCGACCTAATTATCAGAAGTACCATTAATTTATAGCTGACAAGTTTCTGACAACGATCCAAAACATCAAACAAAAAGATGATGACACACAGACATGCCAATCTAACTAACTTGGGAATATGTATAATTAACCATTACCCATCATGGTGCCATTTGCCTCTCAATTCTGGCTATCACTCATTAATTAGTCAGTACATGGCATTATCTACCTTATATAACGTGTACATTAAGGTGATATGGGTAGTGTTGTAGTGGACAGGTGGTTCACGTCAGATATGGACTACCGGCTTGATGCTATATATACTACATTTGCTGATAATTATAAACACGGAAAATCTGTATATGTGGTCCACGCAGCAAATATTTACAATTTATGTATATTTAAGTAGGGGACAATGTAGTGTGTTCGTGTGTAATGAATATAATAGGCGGTTGCACTTAACTTTCGGCAGAATAGGCTTTCGAAAAATCGCGACCGCTTTTGAGACGAAGTCCAGCATAGCGCTTCCGAGACAAAGTGCAGCGTAGGAGTAAGTCTACGGTGTTAATCCCCTAAGTTCAGACTCCAGCGTTCACGGTGTCTTTCCCTCCCAGGTACTTCTTTATAATAAACCACTGAACACTGTACAAAGTAGTCCACATCATGATGGGATGCTCATGTGCTACTTCAAGTTGCCATCTCGTAAATCATGTATTTTTTTAATTAAATGACGCTTTCAATATTCTTTTAATTCCATCACCATTTATATATAGATAATTTCATTATTTACTCACTTAATTTCATAAATTATTTTCTCATCTCATAGTATTATAATCATTATTATTAATGCAATCTATCAACCTTCTGTATTCATCCGCAATTTTCCACCACCATCCCATTTCACTGCTACGTGTCAGTAATACGTGACAAGCTGACCCTACCGACATGGCGAAGCCGGTATGGCTTTTTTTTTCACGCATTTTGCTAAGCCACAAGAACTTTTTCATTTATGTGTGGATCATAGGCTAATTTTGAAACATAAAATAAGTGAGCAGTGTGGATAGGAGGCTATGGATTATAATAACAAATTACGCGATGTAACAAATATGTCAGCCGGATCACGGCCCAGGTTTCTTCGAAAATTTAATCATCTGCACAATTTTCCTGCAAGTCTGGTAAGAGTTAAAACCTTTTTGTAATATATTTTATTAACAAATAGCAATAATAATTATGTATAACAATTGTAATGGCCAGTCAGGTAGTCTGCTAAGGATAATAAAGGGGGGCAGTTAGGTCACGTGAGGTTATGTCCCGGTAGTGTGCCCCAGTTATGTCCCGGTAGTCTGCCCCGGTTAGGTCCCGGTAGTGTGTCCCAGTCCAGATTAGGTTAGGTCAGGTCAGGTGAGGTCTGACTAGTTTCTACTGTATATTGTGCCGTGGTCTGCCCCGGTTAGGTCCCGGTAGTCTGCCCCAGTTATGTCCCGGTAGTCCGCCCCGGTTATGTCCCGGTAGTCTGCCCTGGTTATGTCCCGGTAGTCTGCCCCGGTTAGGTCCCGGTAGTGTGTCCCAGTCCAGATTAGGTTAGGTCAGGTCAGGTGAGGTCTGACTAGTTTCTACTGTATATTGTGCCGTGGTCTGCCCCGGTTAGGTCCCGGTAGCCTGCCCTGGTTATGTCCCGGTAGTCTGCCCCGGTTAGGTCCCGGTAGTCTGCCCTGGTTAGGTCCCGGTAGTGTGCCCCGGTTAGGTTCCGGTAGTCTGCCCAGGTTAGGTTAGGTTAGGTTAGGTCAGGTCAGGTTAGGTTTGGTTAATTATCTAAACTTGCCTCGGATTTCCAAAATCTTGACATTTATCCCTCAGGAAAATTGCAAAACCCCAGCCAACTTTTGCCGAAACTTGGCTCGGATTTCCAAAATCTTGACATTTATCTCTCAGGAAAATTGCAAAACCCGAGCCAACTTTTGCCGAAACTTGGCTCGGATTTCCAAAATCTTGACATTTATCCCTCAGGAAAATTGCAAAACCCGAGCCAACTTTTGCCGAAACTTGGCTCGGATTTCCAAAATCTTGACATTTATCCCTCAGGAAAATTGCTAAACCCGAGCCAACTTTTGCCGAAACTTGGCTCGGATTTCCAATTTTTCGACATTTATGCAGGTCAAGAAACCAGTATCAATGCAAAATAAGCTCATTTACGTGTTTTCCCCCACCCAAAACCCCCGGTTCCCAGTGCTCTCCCCCAAGATTGAAGGGGTTAGGGAATATGTATAAACCAAGTGGTTTCCGATCAATATTATGGTCACTAATGAATAGAACAAGTAAAAATAAGCAGGAAAAACAAAAAAAACACAAAAAAAAACACGTGGACCACTTATACAGAATTACCATAAACACTAATCCCTTCTCTGAAATTATTTGGCTGCTGATTCCTCCACACTATGCCAGGAAACAACAGACGACCTTGATATTACTAACTACAACTATTATTATCTGTCGTATCTCGTGGCATAATGTGGATGACCCACCAGTTTTTTTTTTTTATCTAGTTTAGCCACATTAAGTATACACATTTAACAGTGCTCACCTCTTTAAATAACTCCTAAACTCTTTACTTTTAAGCTGGTCCAGTCCCTTTTTAATGAGTCTTCCCGCCATGGTGAAAATAAGTAACTAGAAGAGCGAGACACAAATACTTCTCCCCCGGTCAAGTCTTTTTGTTTACTAATTGCAGTATTGCCAATTTGCCCAGGTCTGCTTAATGAAATTTCCCTAACTTCAACATCAGAATTTCCCTTCTTGTATCAATAATTCCCAGTTTAAAAAATTTTGCCTGATGCAACGGCACTTTCCTATGTGTCTTTACTATTTTAGTTTGAATGTGTATGTGTGCCGTAATATTTCTCACTTCCTCACTCACTTTCTATCACTTCCTTCCTTTTCTCTTCACGTTTTTTCCAGATCGTATAGCCTATAGAAAACTTTTAATCACTTTGGAAAAATCTTCATTGAAGAGCAGGGTCCATAACAATTCTTTTTTATCTTGAATATAATATGGTCGTTGTAGCATTGGTTCCTCTTGTCTTTCCTCGTTGAATTCGGGATACCAAAGCTTCACAAAGTTCACAGGCTGTACTTCCTCAGCTATGTCTTCTTCTGTCATTTAGCTGTGAGGTATTGGTCCTTGCTCTGAAGATAAGTATTGATGCAGGTCTGTTATCGTATAGTTATTATAAGTCCTCTTTTCCTTTGATAGTTTGCTTCTTTGTATTGTAGATTTTTAAACTTGATTTTTCTTCTATTTCCTTAAATTTCTCCAAAGCCTGTTATCCCAGTCTCTTATTCTCATTTTAATTTGACCTTTACTTTGTGTTCTCACTATTTCAGGTATTGTACTGTATCCTACATACTTCTTGGCTGTTTCTATCCAGTAGTCCTTTTGAATGCCTTCCTTTCTTGCAATACCCTTCTCAGTAGCTCATTTTCTCCTCTTTGATCTCCTTCTATGTATTTAATATACTGTATTTGTCCTCCGATGATTCTTGTTGTCATCTCCGACGAGCCAATTTCTCCTCTCAGTGCTGCTACAGGGGTGCATCTTGGATAACAGATCTGATATTGGGAGACTTCGACCAACCACTGACAGTGAAATAAAAGTTATCTTTCAATTCATTAATATTTTCTCTCACTGATGTGTTTACTTTTGGGACTGTTTCCAGAAGCCGCCAACAGTGTTCAGATGTTTTATTCCCCAACTGTACATTTACCATCTTCTTGATTATTTCGTCTGGTAGAAATTTCCCCATTAACTCTTGGACAATCTTTATATAATTTCCCTGAGTGGACTTCAAAATTCCCTAAAACCTTTGCCTAAAACGGAGATATTTCCCTGCACATGGCAACACTGACTTAACGGGCATCAGCTGACGGACGGGTTATGCTGTTGCTAGAGCTCAACTTGGCACTATAAAAAAACGCATCTGTCCTGTTGGAAGGATGGGCAGCTAGTACTCTATATACCTGTGTGTGTGTGTGTGTTGTTTTTTATAGTTGGTTTATATGAATTGAGGAGAAAAATAAATAGCAAATTCAATAAGATTACGGGATTATGCGCCGAAATGCCGTTGGGGAGACCGATTAATCTCAGCCGACCATCATAACTGTTCCATCCATCAGGAACAGTAATTTAAGTGTATACATTTATTATCATAATAATTTATAGCAACGTACTGGACATTAATTAATAATAATAAAAAAAAAAAAAAAAAAAAATATATATATATATATATATACAGTATATATCATACCCGTGATTGTATGGATTTCTCTCTCGTACACAACTTTAGTACCTTTGCGACACACACACACACGCACACACTTTTAATACTACTCTCTCTCTCTCTCTCTTTGCCTCACCTATTTCAGTCTGTGTCAGTCTGTGTGTCTCGTACTCTCAACCCGCAAGACACTTTCACTGCTCGTCCAGTTTGATTGTCATTTTTTATCTTATTCTGTGATGATCGCCACTCTCTCTCTCTCTTTCTCTCTGCGTGCACTGACATTCAATTTTGTTCCTTAGATGCTTTCACTTTCATTCTATTTATGTTTTTAAATTTCCCTGTCTTGCTTTCAAATTGTTTTATTTTAAATTCTTATCATAATATTTTCACTATTATTTGTATAACTCTAAGGGGATTTTCTCCCACGTGCCAAAATCAACTACTGTATAGTGGATGCCAAAGAGAAGCTGGCTACCTCACTCAGAAGGCTTCACCTACTGTACAAACAACGCTGGTGGAGGTTTGCAGTCTCCCAACGTACTTCTTCAAGATCACGACTAATTTCGTTTTCACTCTTATGTGTATATCATTCTCATTTCCCTCTTCGCCCTCTGTCCTGGGTTTCTGCCTTACACAATATTATAAAACTCTTTAAACTGGCAACCATTCTCTTAAAACACCACACGACGGCATCTTGTTAATAATTTTCTACACAACACATCTCCACTGCATTTTGTCTCGCAGCACGTTTCACATATTCTCATCACAATACGACATCAACATCTCTCCAATGACATTACATGGTCATTCGTTTTCTTCCCATTTTTCCACTTTCATTTCCTTCCCATTTCTCCCGTCAGTTCCTTCCCATTCCTTTTCTCTCCTTTCATCTACAATTTCCTTTTTTTCGTTCCCTTCCACTTTCTCTCCTTTTATTGCCTTCCCATTTCTCTCCTCTTTAAATTCTGAGAAGCTCACTTAGTCCTAAATTTTTCCAAATATGATGCTATCAAATTCTGTCATTAGTCATTCTTGTTTGTAATCTTGTATTGCCATTTGTACAGAGAGAGAGAGAGAGAGAGATGTGAGTCGCTGTTTGAAGAGTAAATAGAAAGAGAAACTAAACGAGAAAGAGAAGACGACGACGAAAACGAGAAGGAGGAGGAGGAGGGAAAAACGAGAGAAACCATAAGAAGGTATTAAGACTGACTGCATGGATCGAACGGGTATCACACTACAACACGTTTTTTCTTTCATTGAGGTTCCCTGATCAAGTGAAGTGTGTCTCAGATTTCTGTGGGTGGTATTATTTAACTCCATGCATCTTCGAGGAATTAAAAAAAAAATGCTCTTCATCGCTCAATTCACAATGCATAATAATATGTATTGAGTGACTTATCTTCGAAGAAATCGTTTAATAATACCACCCTTTTCTTCTTCTTCTCTTTTATTCTTGTTCTTATTCTAATGGAAGAAAACTTACCTATAACTCAAATGATGACGATTCCTTTTCATTGTTTTTAGGAGCAACATTTTTGAAGGCTGCTGATTTCTCCCAACGAAGCAATGAAACGGCCCCTATTGTTCTTGGTAATATTGATTCTCAAGGTCATCTGTTTCCTGACACACTTTGGAGGTAGCATTAGCCCTCCAATCAAATCCGGGAGAGAAGAGTACCTTAATTATCTTAATGGTAAATAGAATAAATAATATGATATGCAAAACAGAATGATAAACAAAGGAGAAAGCAAAGATCAAGAAGAAGACTAAACACGGACAGTCATACACAAAGAGAAAGTTGGTGGGAAGGAAGACAAAGGCACAACTAAACTGCTGCTGAGGGACACGGAGACAGAAGAGTGAGTGACATGTGAGTTACGAGCCCAAATAAGACAAATCGAGAGAAGTTAAGTAGGCGGAAAAGGTAAACAGAAAGGCAGGAGGTGAAGGAGGAGGAGGAGAAAACAAGAGAGAAGATGAAGAAGCAGACAAGGAGGAAGAACTAGTAAGAAAGGAAGGAGTAGCGACATGGGCCTAATTAGCGTGCGGCCGAACGTAACATAAACACAAGAAGGAAATGAGACTGTGGTTGTGACATTCGAGTCTGAAGGAAAGGTTGTTTTGGATGTCAATACTGCACATGTGGTAGGAGGAAAAGTGAGAGATAATGAGATGTGAAGTGAAAATGCTAGGTAAGATTGATCCGGATGCGTAAATAGAAAGATTGATTGATTCTTATATACTAAACGAAAAAGATAATCGTATATCTAAGCGAGGTAAACTTTAGTTGGATGGATAAAAAAAAAGTATATTTAGACACGACATTTGAATAAAAAAAAAAAGATAATTACATGTTGTAAATAAATTTCAACTTAATTCACACACACACACGTGGAGATAGACAGGCAGAGAGACAGGGAAAGAGAGATGAAAGCTGGTGAGGGCGAGAGAGAGAAGATGAGTGCACAAGAATTGAAACAGGATTACCAGAGCGAGAGGGAATGACTGGTGCAAATACTTCTTAATAATGTGAAAGGAAGAACCAGACACGCGGGGTCATTTAAAAAAAAAAAGTGGGGGAAAAAAAACAGAAATAATTATAATATATGATGGTCTTTGTATTTACGACTCATTTAAAAATTGTGAGTGCAATTTTTTATCTTCATATACCGGTACACGATTTTTTTTTATTATTTTGTATATACTGGGCTATTGTTTATAATAAAATTAAGAGAGCTTTGTGTTTTACCTTCATGTACACAGTTTATATATATATATGCGTAAATCCACAAGGAAGGAAAAATAAACACGGAGTCCCAAGTGCTTTCGTGTATTCACATCTTCAGGGGATATACAGAATGTAGAAGAATGGTTGCCGACTCCGATGCCGAGAGACACCTTATATACCGATACACTTAATAACTAACTGGCAACCTGAAGGTGTTGCCACTGCGAGTTCAAAGCAATATACACCCATATGGTGCTACAAGGATTTACCTGACATGACCTCTAAACCTAAGATTATCCTCAGTCATTAAGGAATAGCAGTTGGACTTATCTTATTAACAATCTTGTCTGTGATGAAACTATCCAACTTGTACATACCATTGTTTAAATTCATATTAATATTTTCTGTGTGTTTAATCAAACTTGACTCTATGATGTTTCTATTTACGGATGAATTACAAGACATGATTGACGAAGCATTATCCAGTCAATACAATGATTATTGTCTCTCATATGAATAAATAAATCATTAGATTCTTGTCCGGTCCTAACACTATATTTATGCTGTTTGACCCTGGTTGAAAGGTCTTTCCAGTTTGGCCTATATAGAACATATTACAATCTTTACAAGGTACTTTGTAGATACACCCACATGAGGAATTGGGTGAATTTTGATCAACATTTTCTTGACTGTGTTATCATTGCAAAAGGCTACATTAACATTCCATGTTCTTAGAAGATGAGGATTTGGGCAAATTTATGACTGTAGGGTAATATCAGTAAGTTTTATTGTCACGGGGTAGGGGAGGTTCAACCCTATAAAATTATGTTCTTGCCAATTTTAAGGCTTTATCCAAAAATGGGTTGGGGTATTTTAATTTGCATAGCGTATAGATTCCAATTTATATATGCATGTAAACATTTGCCGTTGAGTGTGTACCTTGTAATAGGCTCCTAGTGAATGTTTGTGTACATTCTTCATAACCCGTATACGTGAATGGTAATGTAATAATGAAAAAAAAAAAAAAAAAAAAAAAAAAAAAAAATGAAAAAAAAAAAAAAAAAAAAATATATATAAACGAATACAAATAAATTATGATGAGTGTTATAAGATGCTTGCAGCTGTTCCTTTAAGAATAGATATAAGTATATTAATAGGTGTTAATTTTATGTTCCCGTCCTAGTGAAAGTAAAGCTAATGTACAGTTAGG